>SKCR01023846.1:0-49538 GCA_019454045.1 Zanthoxylum bungeanum | reverse complement strand
GTAGACCTGGAGCGAAAATCAGCGTCTACAAATGCTACAATCCTGAAAGGATTGACGAGATTGCACGTCTGTGTGTCTCTCGATAGATTGTTCATTCATTTCCTTCCATTGCATGTGTGTATATATGTCCTTTAATTTTACACGACTGTATTTTTATTTTATTTTCACTGCATATTGGTGTGTGTAATTTTTTTATATTATATGTTCACTGGTATATAGGATGAAAACCTGAACATAAATTTCGTAGCCGATTCTGAAATGGACGGTAGTATGATCTGCACTCGGGATACAACTCCACGTACCATTGGATAATGACAAGCCTTGTTGTGTTTTTTATTATTTTTTGTTAAATGAAAAAATACAAAAAAAGAAATTTATAAAATGAAAAATACTAAAAATATTTTGTGGCTTGAAATAACATGTAGAAGCTTGTTGCATGTGATCCTCGTATATAAGATATATGGTTATGTATGTGTAATATGCTTTTATTTTTCTTAATGTTTTGTGTGTATGAGTGTGTGTGATAAAGACTCTTAGTATATCTTGTGCTTGTATCTCACTTACACATTAGTTTTATTTTTAAGGCTTGGTCGTATGTATGAGTTATTGGACAATTTAATCTCTGTCATGCTTAGATCACTAAATAGTGTGACCTTTGACTAGATGACATTGTGTTATCTCATTTAAAAAATTATTTTAATGACTGTAGACATTGTATTTTTTATGCACAGCCATATGACGAGTCTCGTATGGAGACATCCTTTAAAAGCTTTGAAAGTTACAAGGATGAATGTCGGAAAAGGAAAAACTCTTGAAAAAACAGCCAAATGCCTACCTTCTCTCAGACAACAGACCATAAGAGCCGGTCGGATATATCATTAAAACCCTAACTCCGGTCGAATGTGCGACAATTCTCTATGAGTGTGCTGATTTTCAATCTTTACAATCACGGGATCTAATTGATATCAGTCGCATATGTAATTCAAAATACATGTCAGTGCCGGACATATAGATCAAAATACATGTCCAACCGGACATGTATCGAGCTGTCAACGAGTGTGCAGATATTCAGTTACTGGAATGATGGGTATAATAAGTATTGATTATGTCCGACTGGATATATATCTCAATATATACATCCGATCGAATATCTATCGAGTTATAACCGACGATGCAGATTGATAATCGCATGATTTGATTATTTTTTCAACCACATCCTAACACTATAAAAGGGAACCTTCACCCTTCATAAACTATTGTGACTATATATGGATATTTACTTATTTTGCTTATTTATAATTGCGCAACTCGTATGCCTTTAAATTTATTTTGTGTGTGAAATTGCATTACAAGATGTAAAGATGCCTCCTTTGAGCGTAAATATTATTCTGGCATCAGTAAGAGACAATTCCAAACCCAAACAGGTTTAAGGTCGGACCTTGCGAGGGGTATAATGCGGCCATAAATCATTCTCACTGTCACATATTGTGTGTCGACTTCTTTATTCCCCGATTAATCCCTCTGTGAGGTTATTCATACTTTATACGAGATGCAAGTCCAAAAGTGTAGTGGGCTTCGATGTCATAAACATAGTGATAAACCCTACTTCGCTCCTACAGTTACCCAAAAGATGACAGGTAAACACGAAAACCTTATTAATTACAACGCTATGACATTCAAGAAGTAGTTGCCATTCGAGTTCAAAATGCTCGATATGGCCAAGTACAATGGAAATGGAGACTCAAAAGTGTATTTCTGACAATATGTGTTATTGATGAGTTCAACTGATTTATCCTAACTTTAAGTTCAAAATATGTTTGGGATGTCGCTTGAAGAGACATTAGTGGTATGATACCATAGTTTGGAGAAGAAAGTAAAAGAATAATGGAGGGCACTGACAGTATCATTCCTCAATCAATACGTCACGAACATGAAGATTGATTTAACACTCTGTGACTAGAGAATATTAGGTAGGAGCGGGGGGAATGCTTTAAAGAGTATGTCGACCGATGGAAAAGCCAGCTTTTGAAAATACAGACACGACTTTCGGAGAATGACCAAATAAAAATGATTTTCAAGGGCACCAAGCTCTCCATATATAATAATCTGAGGAGGATGACCTCCATGATCTCTTTTTGACGGTTGAGGGAGATTGTTGTGGACATAGTGTTGGGGTCAAATCAGAGAGACGCAGCGGAAGGAGCGCGGTTCGGGCGAATCGTAGTTTAAAAATTTTAAACTTACGAATAAATTATTTAATATCCAATATTAATAATTCATTCATATTTCACATGAACATATTTATTCGATATCATATAACAACATAAATAATATAGAAACACCGCGAAACTTTTACGAAAACGTTTTTCCGCAAAATAGCATAAAATGCGTTTCCGGCCGAACCCGCCGAACCAATGCTCATGGGGACTGCCCAGGTCAGCCCTTAAAACATTTGGACAGTACGTAGGCTGACTGAACAGTGACCAGTTCGCTGTTTGGGTTGTCGTTACCCCGGTAACGCTGTTTTTCATCGTTTTCGCATATTTTCACTCCGAAATATTTCCGATAAATATTTTTCTTGGGCAATTAAAATAAACTAATTTATTCTAATTACTCAATTAATAAAAACTGAATTTTTATCTGAAAAATCAGATTTATCGTTAATTGCAATAAGACCCCAAAGTTTTACAATTTAATCATTTTAGTTTTTAAATATGTCAATTACATATTTAATTGATTCCAAATCAATCCCAAAATAATTTTTACAATTTTGCAATAAAATCAGAAACTTTTCCAGATTTTCGCAAACTGCCCAGTAATTTTCCAGAATTACGAAAGCAGCCCAGAACTTTTATTAATTGCAATTTGGCCCAATTTGTTCAAAATATATCAAGATCAAATCCAATTAATCCCAAATTTGACATACATAAAATATACTTCAAATTATAACATATATATGAAAAGCCTCAAAATTTGAGTGGGTTAAGAACCCTAATTTCATAAATTACTCAAATTGGGCAATTTACATTAAATTGATAAAATTCAATACTTTAATCTTCAAATTGCCACACCAATTAAATCTCACCATCATGAAATTAATCAAGAATAATTCTAGGCTAATTATGAATGGCTAATTAACTCTAGAATGACAACTTTAATTTTCTAATTAATTTATTAAGCTTAATTACAATAATAAGCAAATAAATTAATCATACATACTTAACATCCTCAAACAAGCTTCCAACAAATTTAATTACAAACTTAAAGAGTAGAGAAACAAACTTAACAACACAATTTGAAGTTAAGAATTTTAGAAACATTTTCTATTTAGAAGAAAGTGTAAGAAACTTACAAAAATCCAAATTTTTGGCTTTGTTCTTCATTTCTTTCTTCAATTTTCTCTCAACCCTCTTTGTAAAATTATTTGTTGGAATGAATTGATGATTCAAAAAAATTTTTGTATCCCAAAAATCAATATCACCGAATTTTCACAATAATATAGTAAATAACAATTATTTAATATTTTGTCTAATTTCTATTTGTCCAAGTTTACATAATTAAAAGATAACATTTATCTTTAATAAAGTAAACAAACAAGTGGACTAATAGAAGGAAGCCATAATAAAGTGAAAATCATTACTTAAGATATTTGTATATTAATTAATTTAATTATTTAACAATTAAATAATAAATATAAATATCTTAAATATATGTATTATATTTACATAAAATATCTCAAATACATATATTAATGATATATACAAAATATCACAATTTGATATTTTATTAATGTGTATTTAATAAAATCAAGTATTAAATACAAATATACATTAATACGGAAATGACCGTTATGTCCCGATTGCATGTATTTTTCGTTTAACTATTAAACGAGTTATAAATAATCAGTATTATTCATAACAGTTGTCCTAGTGCTATACGAGTATATTTCATTAGTGAGACTCTCTAGATTCAGGCATATCCGTCACAAAATCTAATTTCGTGTCCATAATTCACCCACCCGTAAATTATGACGACCACATATAAACTCGCTAAATCATATAGGTCGAGGTCATTCCATACGTATAATCCCTCCGTCACAGGTATCCGGATTATCCCAGAGATATAGATATAAACGTCAAATCTCTATAGGAATAATCTCGTCGACATATCTATTAGCAATCTCTAAATAACATTCGGAACTCACTTCCAAAGTATACTATGGCCATAGATTTAACAGAATGCTAATCACATGATGGACTACCTATGCTCTGTACACAGAACTGACGGATCCTATCTTGATACTCACAGGATATCATGAGCATGGGTCCACACCCAACGAACAGGCGGATGTCTGATCTAAATAGATCGGTGACGTGACTGCCATCTAAGTGTGGAGGATAACTCATATATCTACAGTGGTATCTCAAGTCAAAGGATCATTATGCTACTCAACCCGAGAAGATTCATATTGACATTGGTGTACCATCTATTAGGAAATCTTCGGTGAGTCGTTCAGTGTTTATCAAATAAACACCTACACGTCTATACGAGTCTTCTAAGACTCATGGTTCATTGGGATAAATCATCAGACCAAATCCGATATACGACATGTACTGGTCTCAACGGATTTTACTAACCGACCCGTGTCAGTAAATCTTGACCAGGAACTTAATTTAAGGATATACAACTTATAGTGACACTTCCCAATGTCAATTACAAGCTATGTTGTAACTGTGCACTACGTTGTAAATCCTAGGGTTTTTGTCTAATATATATACATATCACTAAATCAGGTTTAGTTTCAATCTAATTATTCTAATCGAAATTAGATCGAATACATATATAAAAGACAAGAGGTGCTTCCATTTAAATTAGTAATATTATGGAAAAAGGTATTACTCTCGTATTCATGAATCAGACATTGTTGGGTTTTCTAGGTCAACCAAGATCAAATTAAGCATATGAAATGTGTGAATACGCAAAGTAAGATGGCGGAAATACTCATTTTTATCGGCTAAGTGGATGTGAAGACAACAAAAATTTGCTCCTTAAGTTTCGGCCAAGCCCTTGTTTTTGTTGTATGTTGAGCTTCCAAGCTTGTTGAATGAGTTCCAAACTCATGGGAGTAGTTTCTCTATCACCTTTGAATGATCTCTTTAAGTGCTAGCTTTGGAAATTTTGCTACAAAATTTCCTTGTTCTTCCTATTTGATTCTCGGCCAAGAAGGAAAATATTTGGGAGAGAAAAATTGGCACAATGCCTGTAGGCATTGGATTTTCGCATGTGAAACCCGATGATGAGTCTCAATTGGAGGCACTACCTTTTTAGCTAAGGATATTGCGGGAAACGGAGGTCGGAAGAAGGGGAAATCGGAAAAGTATGTCATCAAGTTCATTCCACAAGTTCACTGTCTTCGTTGGTGCTGCGTTCGTTACTTCGTTCGAACCTCGTGCAGATTGCGGACGTTCGTGCCGCGTGCGAGGAGGCGTTCAAACGGTGCCGGTAATTCTTGGTTTTTGCTGCTAGCCTCACACCTCAGCCCATTTAGCCCCCCAAAGCCCATAAAACACATCCCAAATTAAATAAATAAATATTAATTAAAACATAACTAAATAAGATAATAATTAAATTAATTAATAATTAAATAAAACATTTACCAAACTTAAAATAAAATCATGCCTAACTTAGACAAATTAAATATATTATATACTAAAACTAAAAAAGAAGATACACCTAATTAAAATCAATCCTAACCATTAAAGCCAATCATATATTTGACTTCCTAAATCTAATAAGACACCTACCAATTTAAAAATATTTGCATTCCTAAACCAACACAAATTAAATATTACAACTTCCTAACTTAAAATATTTTGTCCCCCCTCAATCTTGTGTATACCTTTCTCATCTCTCCTAAATTTGGAAGCAAATCTCTTCCTTGTGAGACAAGGTGAAGCCCTAGCCCTTCTCTATATAAACAACCCCTAACCTAGCCATCCCTCCTCTCGAATCTCTCTAGCTCATACACACAATTCACACAAGAATTATAGCAAGAAATACTAGACATCACAAGCATATCACTCCCTTGATCCTTACCCTCACACCACCGAAAATTACACCAAAACAACCCCTAACCACCACCGAAAATCACACAAAACACAGCAGCCTAAACCACACCAAAACAGTTCTTAAAACCCTTAAAACAGTAACATAAACTACACTTATAATCCTTGAAATAACCACACAAAACCACACCAAAAAGAATATCAAAACAGTCCACAAACAGTAAGCAGAGGACACAGAGGAAGCGGCAGCAAAACCACAAGGAAACGGCAGCAAAACGGAGTCGGAACAGTAGCTTGAGTGGCCGAACAGCGAAGGAAGAGGCAAACCAGTGAACAAGAAAAGTTGCGTAGCTTTACCCCCTTTCGATCTTCGTGGAACGCAAGTCCGAGAGACAGCTTAAAAGGTTAGACCTGAGGGTATTTTTCACACTTATTCTTATTTAATTTCTGGTTATTTATTTTGATTACATTTTCTGTATTTGCGGCATTTGTTGTGTGTACGATGTGTGTTGTGGGTGTTGGATGAATGGAAGAGTGTCGTCTCTTGTGGTATATAGGATGGAAACCCAGACGTAAATTCCGTAGCCGAATCCGAATGGACGGTAGTGCGGTCTGTACTTGGGACACAACTCCACGTACCACTTGAGTAAACGGCACCTTCTCTTGTTTTGTGTTGTTTTGGTTTATTTAATTCTTGTTATTTAAATTCTGCATGTTGTCTATTCCCGTATGATACGATCGAGTGCATGGGCTTAGTAAGTGCGATGAAAGGTTCCCTAATTGGAGGGTTAAAATCCTTCACACCACAATGCTCTGCCGCACCGATGGATGTGTGTTCGGTTGAATGTGAAATACGTTCAATCGGACATACTTAGTTGATATGGTTGTCTTTATCTTCGTATGCATGATTCAACCGAGCGCATGGGCTTAGTAAGTGTGATGTGAGATCCCCTATGGGGAGGGGCTAAAGCCCTTTACCACGAGGCTTTGCCGCGCCGGTTGATGTGTGTTCGGTTGGATACAAGATACGTTCAATCGGGCACACTATGTTTAATATTATTGCTTCCCTTCTATGTATGCATGATTCAGTCGAGCGCATGGGCTTAGTATGTTGGTCTAAAGGTCCTCTCTTTGAGAGATCAAGAGCCCCAAAAGGCCACCTTTACGGCAGTACTTCGCCGCGCCCCCTTTATTTTATCGTTTATGTATTTGATGAGTGATATTTATATCACAATTTCCCACTCATTTAACTTAATATTTTGTATAGTCTCTTGAGTTTTGTGAACGTTTTGATGTGTTTTATTGTTATTTTGTAGATAAATAAAGTTTGGACAGCACTGGAGGCAATTTGGAGCAAAACCGGACAAAAATGCGTCAACAGGATTATTTTCATCTTCTGCGCGTCGCGATGCTGAAGCAAAGCTCGCCGCGACGCCCAGCGTGAGCCGAATCTGCTAACGTGCGCCAGGTCAACGGTCAACCATTTGAAGAAGTTTGACTTTGCTAAAATACGCCGTGCCACGTGTCACCATCACAGCCGATCTGCTAACATGTGTCGTGCCACGTGTCATCATCATATGCTGCCGACACTCAGACTTGACACGTGTCGCCTCGTCATCAGCCACATCATCGGTCAAAGAGTCAACTTCGCCATGTGTCACGCCACGTCATCAGCCACGTCACAAGGTCAACCAAGTCAATGTGCCACGTCAGCCTCAGCCAATCAGAACGTGACACGTGTCGCCACGTGTCGCAATCCTATTGTGCCGACAGTTGATCTCAGCCGCCTCGCCACGTCATCGCCACGTCAGCATGACGTCATCAATGACCTCATCACAATAATTGAGATATAGTCGCCTTGACACGTGTCGCGTGAACAGTCAGCCGCCTTGCTACATGTCGCCTCCTCATCGTGCCACATCGACAAATCCAGCGTCGCGACGCTGAGGTCATTGGCGTCGCGACGCGGGAACAGTGAAAATTTTTCCTATAAATAGAGCGCGAAATTTCAGATTTCAGTACACCTTTCTCTCTCACTCCTTCTATGTAATTAGGGAGTTTCTCTCTCTCTAAGTTTCGTTTTTAATTTTTAGTTTTTAGTTTTGTAATAATTTTAATTACTTTTTGTAATAATAGTAATTTACTTTCTTATTTTACAGTTTTTACTATTCACTATGAGGAGGTAACTACCCTATGCTAGGGTGAAAGGTAATTATTTTACTATTGCTATTTAGATTAATCTCCCTTAAAAATAATATATTTACTATTTAAAATACTGATTAATAAAGGAAACCGCTATATTGGTCGGTTGGTAATTTATTTTCTGTTGGTTTGAACCTGATTAATCAAGGATACCGCCAGATTGGTCGGTGGTAAATTTATTTTGGTACCGCCTTTATGGCTGGATTATGGACAAATATTACCACCTATATGGCTGGTTGGACTTAATTAGACTTAATCAGGATACCGCCAGATTGGTCGGTTGGTAAATTTATTTTGGTACCGCCTTTATGGCTGGATTATGGACAAATATTACCACCTATGGCTGGTTGGACTTAATTAGACTTAATCAGGATACCGCCAGATTGGTCGGTTGGTAAAATAATATCACAAGTTTATATATTATTTTATAGGAGATATCTAAATTAGTAGTAAAAGTAATTCCTTTTGCCTTAGCATTTTATTTCATTCGTAATTTACTTTTCAGTATTTTACTCACTGCAATTACTTTTCAGCATTTTCATTTTATGTCTTTTAAGTTTTTACTAGCCCTAGCTATGTGTCATAACTAAGTAAATAATCTAGGGTTGTGATGAAATCCATATCATCACCGGTTTATAAGGGTTAAATTATAATTTGGGTAATATAAAGATTTATTTATTGAGTCTTAATCTTAATGCTTTTTATTAACTGGCCACTAATAAATTTGATAAGGTAAACCTAAAATGAACTAGACATAGGGATTTTAGGTTAAGACCTCAGACTCAATAACCCACGATCTTCCTTGAGGATAGATAACCCTTTAATAGATTTCCTTACAGGATAGGAATATACCGGTCGGGCGGGGGTAGCCATAATTGGAATTTAATCTTAATGAATCCAGATAATTTGGTTGACATAGACATATGGTTCAATAGGTTAAATTGGATATTTGCAATTGACCATCGGAAGAGGCTTTTACATAATTTAGTGTTCCAGGTTAATAAATCAATATTTTACCCAACTATAAGATAACAACTTCATCTTTAAATAATATTGGAATAAATCACAACCCTAGATAGTTTTAATATTGAATTTTCTCGAAATATCTTTTCAACCAATTTTAGTTACTTGCCTTTAAATTTAGAATCGTCGTCATTTCAAATCAATCAAACAACCTGATAGATACTAGTAATCATTTGATCTCATAAAAATTAATAGATAAGATTTTAAGTCATCGTGGGATCGATACTTTTTATACTACTTGAACGATACGTACGCTTGCGTTATACGTGTGTGTTTACGCCGGTCAGTATTGCATCCCATTTCACGCATCAGGTCTGTTCCCGTTCGAACGCGTTTACGAACGCAACTCGAACGCGCATGTATTTTGCCTTGTCATGCATCAGGTCTCACTTATGTTCGAATGCGTTCACGAACGCCATACGAACGTAAGCATTCTGTTTCATTTCCGTTCGAACGCGTTAACAAACGCTATACGAACGTAAGCATTCTGTTTCATTTCCGTTCGAACGCGTTAACAAACGCTATACGAACGTGAGCATTCTGTTTCATTTCCGTTCGAATGCGTTATCAAACGCCATACGAACGAGAACCTTCTGTTTACCGTTCGAACGCGTTTACGAACGCTATACGAACGCCCACGCACTTTCTTAGTTTCATAATGCATCAGGTCTGGTTCCGTTCGAACGCGTTCTCGGACGCTACACGAACGCGAACCTTCTGTTTACCATTCGAACGCATTTACGAACGCTACACGAACGCGCACCCACTGAATCGAGTCATCTTCATTAGATTTCATGCATAGTTTTCCTAGTAGCTATCCCCACATGTATGAATACAACTATGTTAATGAATTACAATTCATATGCTTATGTCGTGATAACATTTGAGTATTATTTCTTGCGGTATATCGGATGGAAACTCAGACGTAAATTCCGTAGCCGATTCCGAATGGACGGTAGTGCGGTCTGTACTTGGGATACAATTCCACGTACCACTTGGAAAAGTGCCCATATGTATGCTTGTATGGTTAATATGTGTGCTTGTGTTTTCTTGAATGTAATATGCAAATAAAGTTGTATGTTCGTTGCTATTTTGATATATGTTAAGCATGCGATTTTAGATATGAGATATATGTGAAATGTGTGCATAAGTTTTATTTTGCATATGAGAATTTAGAAGCATGATACTCTTGGAAATAAGTGTTACTTAAGCTTTGATTAAATTATTACATAAATCCTTTCATTACAAGTGGCATAAGTAAGGGACCATTCCGAACCCAACGGTTTGAGGTCTTCCCTTGCGAGGGGTGAGTGCGGCCTTAAACCTTTGTCCCGGTTAACACCGGGTGGCGACTCCATGTTATTTCGTACTTCCCAACTAGTGCCGCGAGCCTAGAAACGGCGTCGCCCAGGTCATATTGTCCTACAATGCCGTGGTTAGAGAGAAGGGAGAAGATGTGTTGTATATCTCTTTTGTTATTTGATTTCAAAAATCAAATACCATTTACCAATTTTCCAAAAATTGGTACAAGTCACAATCACATCAATTTTAATAATGCTTGTGTAAGAAACAATCAACCATCAAATCTCATCTACTTCTATCAACAAAAAGTTGATAAAGTTGACTAGGTGATGTGACATGTGGGCCCCACTTGATTCAAAATCTGAGTTGGCCCGCAACACATCCCGGGCTTGGGTTCGCTAATTCCGAATTAACGAATTTTCTGTTGCGACGTAATTAAATCAAATTTAATTAAATAATTATGCCTAGCAAAATTACTATTCATGTCGCTCGCGAATTAATTCTAAACTAATTCGTTTGCCCGAATTAAAATCCAATTTTAATTCCGCGTCGAAATCTAATTTCGTTTAATATATTGAATATATTATTTTATCGATTAATTCCGAATTAATCGATCTCTCTATTAATAGAATTTTAACCCAGATAAAATCTCTCCGCAATTAATCCTAGATTAATTTTCTCTCTCTTATAATTAATCCCAGATTAATTATGTGCGAGTCATACGTCATCGGTGAATCTTCGGGAAGCGACCCATGAGATCCATGTATATGTTGGCAGTAAATCCGGTCATCGAAATATCCGAATACTTGCGTACCTAGTACCACGTTCTTACCGATTTACAAGACATAGTTGGCTTCTAGCAAAGCACCGTGCCAACCCAATTCTCCAGAAATATTATTTTAAGGAATATGTAATCTGTGTCATGCGTAGTATACATTGTATTTCATATTGCGATCCAGTATCGGATGTCACATGCTAGGCATGGGGCTAGAATTGTGTCTGCCCCGTACGAAGCACATATCGGATCTCTGGTAACTAGTCTCTATAATCGGATAAGCATGACCTAGTCATATTTCCCGATGACTGTAGTACATAAGATACTAGTTCCGTATCCTACGTGATCATCATCTCCATATGACTGAAGTGATACTTCCATCTTGACATCACACCCAATACACTACGATTCTCAGTATACCCAGAAGAGGCGTACACAGAACCTGTTAAAGCCGTGGACGACCAAAACCAAAGTATACTGATTGTCGCAAGTATTAGCGATGTAAGTCTCAGGTTAAGACCAAATACACCTACCCTGATTCGGACTTCCATAGACACATAGTCATACTACCAATGGAATTCCGAGGGGTCTATCCAGAGCGAAGCTGTTTCCGTACCATCGGTAAACACAACCTCCTGTCACACTTGCATAAGTATCCAATACTTAAATATATGTAAACTATGCCGTTATGCTCCCACAACGCGCACAAGTGCAATACTAGTCTATTCCGCATTATCGATGTCCAATCTCGATAATACTACTGTGGGCACTGGTTTTCACCCGAGGTCCACAATCGAGATTTCGTTGAGATTGGGGCACTGGCGATCCTGCAAAACAAATGTAGAGTGAGCGGGAGTAGACTACCCACCGGTGTGGTGGGTGCCGGGGGCACTCCGACGCTCAAGTCAGTAGTGGAAGTAAGGAATTAGAAGGTGGGAAGTCGAAGGTTGGATACTACCTTGAACTTAGTATGGTGCCGTGAGGGCGATCAGTCAGAGGTATGGTGACCTTGAAGATGTCTTCAAGGTTGTGAGTAGGAGAGCTCGAAGTTCCCCCCTCCCTCTTGGATCCTCGTTTCTCCCCTATACCTGTTGTAATAATGTGTCTTTATTGCTATTTGATTGCTCATCCGTTAGATCGACTTCATGAGTAGCTATTACTGCATTTTGCCCGTTTGTAGGCTGGAACGGATGGGTTCATGAATGGTGTTTATGATGGGCGTTACGTGGGCTGGCGTTGGGTGAGCCTTTGATTATGGATTGGGCGTGTGATACTTTATTGGGCCTAGGTTTGTGGATCTCTGGGCCTTTATGTACATCAAACCTTGGGGGTTCCTTTAGTGAGAATCTGTGATGGTAACTTGGGCTCGGATCCATGCTGGGGGCCTAGTATTGGGCCCGAAGTAAAATGTCGAAATTGCCCTTGGACCAAATTTGGCCCGTACAGTTTGTCCCATACTCTCTAAGTCAAGGAGTCCTTGGCTTAGAGAGTACTTGATGCATTTGTAGCTTGGGACGAGGCCATAGTATGTAGGGATACTCGAGTGTTGATGCTGCCTATTGGTTAAACGAATGTAAAGTTATGAGCTTGACTCTACAGGAGCCATTGGGAAGGTACCCAATCGTTTGGACCCGATGAAGGTCAGTATATCAGTCATACGACATGTGGCGTCCATATCTACAAGTTGACTCGAATTAAGTCTATGGGGGATGTCCCAGTCGACTGGACTTGATGAGTCCAAGAAGATATAAGTCATACGACATGTGTAATCCATGTCTACAACTTGACTCGACATGAGTCTATGGGGGATGTCCCCGGTCGACTGGACTTGATGAGTCCAGGAAGATATAAATCATACGACATGTGTAATCCATGTCTACAACTTGACTCGACATGAGTCTATGGGGGATGTCCCGGTCGACTGGACTTGATGAGTCCAGGAAGATATAATCATACGACATGTGTAATCCATGTCTACAACTTGACTCGACATGAGTCTATGGGGGATGTCCCCGGTCGACTGGACTTGATGAGTCCAGGAAGATATAAATCATACGACATGTGTAATCCATGTCTACAACTTGACTCGACATGAGTCCATGGGGGATGTCCCCGGTCGACTGGACTTGATGAGTCCAGGAAGATTATACGACATGTGTAATCCATGTCTACAACTTGACTCGACATGAGTCTATGGGGGATGTCCCCGGTCGACTGGACTTGATGAGTCCAGGAAGATATACGACATGTGTAATCCATGTCTACAACTTGACTCGACATGGTCTCTATGGGGGATGTCCCCGGTCGACTGGACTTGATGAGTCCAGGAAGATATAAGTCATACGACATGTGTAATCCATGTCTACAACTTGACTCGACATGAGTCCATGGGGGATGTCCCCGGTCGACTGGACTTGATGAGTCCAGGAAGATATAAGTCATACGACATGTGTAATCCATGTCTACAACTTGACTCGACATGAGTCCATGGGGGATGTCCCCGGTCGACTGGACTTGATGAGTCCAGGAAGAGATAAAGTCATACGACATGTGTAATCCATGTCTACAACTTGACTCGACATGAGTCCATGGGGGATGTCCCCGGTCGACTGGACTTGATGAGTCCAGGAAGATTATACGACATGTGTAATCCATGTCTACAACTTGACTCGACATGAGTCTATGGGGGATGTCCCCGGTCGACTGGACTTGATGAGTCCAGGAAGATTATACGACATGTGTAATCCATGTCTACAACTTGACTCGACATGAGTCTATGGGGGATGTCCCCGGTCGACTGGACTTGATGAGTCCAGGAAGATATAAGTCATACGACATGTGTAATCCATGTCTACAACTCGACTCGACATGAGTCATCTGGGGGATGTCCCCGGTCGACTGAACTTGATGAAGATTCAGGATATAATTCATACGGCATGTGTAGTCCATATCTACACAAAAGCCAGACACATGGGAATGAAATTAATCAGTCCTCCCAAATACCCACATCGCCCATTTCGTGAGAGGGGCAATACAAGCAATAAAGGGGTGTGATCCCACATCGAATCTTGTAAGTGCCAGCTCCACCGATTGATAAATACGAACGAGATTATTCTGCTCATTGGTCTGCAGGCGGTGGCTGAAGCTTGATCGCCAGCCGCACCACCCCATGCACCGGCGTCTCCGGAAGCCTTATTTTTGGAAAAGTTTGCAAGTATATTTCAAAAGATGTATTTTGTACCATTGTACATGGGACATCTTTTAGGGAAGTGCTAAAAAGCAGACACAAGAACCAAAAGTTCAAACAAGGCCAAATAAACAGCCCAGGAGACGAGAATTACAAAACAAACTAATGAAAAGCAATATATCACCCATAACCACTGCGCTTATCGCAATTCACATTCGACCCCCAATAACACATAAACCACGCCTAAATGCCCGTCCACAAGCATAAACAAGTCACGCCTTGCATCCCACATCGCCAATTTGACCCAATGCAGACACTAGCCGGCCACTGACTACTCACGCATGAAGCTTTACACATGCCATCCCAATGGAACCAACCCAATATTAACGCCATAAAAACCAAGGCGATTGATCTTCAGCCTAAAACCAAGCCACAATCGACCCATCACAAGAAAATAAACAGCCCTGAACTACCAGACGGTTCAAATTTGCGGCCCATCCAGAACCACACACAACTAGGTACGAGGCCTAATCAAGGAACCACCAGCCCATGATCAAGCCTTTTGTAGCTTTTAGCTTCACGCCTTTTTGACCCATAACGCCACCATACGACAAATCAAGCTGCAAGCAGGAAGCCCAGCCTACGCGGTCATGAGAAGCAATCAACCATCCCACGCATCAGCCAGCTCAATTAACAACCAAAATTATGGCCAGCACGAGTCTAACAGAGAGCATCGAACCCAAGAAGATTACTCCAGGCGAACCACCATCTGAGCAATAAAACTCCACCAAACCAGAGGTGAATCACATCTGAAGGAGGGAAGAAGGGGATAGCAATCTAAGGTCTAAGTCGAGATTTACAGAAACCAAAACAAGCCTCAAAGGGCCAAATGAAAGAGTAGACTCAAAGGGCCAAATCAGAGAATAGACACCAACAACCTTTTTGTGTATTCTTGTGGTTAATTGATGGTGAATGGAGATATGAAATTTGACTTTTAACTCTCACGTGTAGAGCCAAATGGAGCCTGCCAGTTGCTCGACAAAATGCCACAAAGATTTTTTTTATTTTATTTTAAGAAAGTATATTTCAATACATGTATCAGTCATATCAAGAGGCTTTTTGAAACCCCTTCATAGAGTGGCACCTGATATTCTTCCACCGCTCGCTGACCCTTCCTTGATTGAGTAAATTTCTTCATCCGTCCAGAGACAAGTTTGAGCTGAAAATAGTGAAGCTCGAGAGGGGTGGAAGTTACGTGGACGACAAAGAATGTAGCTGGGTTAGTGAATTTAATCTTGACCGTTAAATATAAAAAACAACATGTCTGTTGCAACCACTGATTCACTGCTCCCCACTGGTACATTAAAAATTCTCGAACCGTACATTCTTGAAGATGGTTTCTGGCTTGTACGGCTTCCTGGACGTCCACTAGATCAAGTGAAATATAGAGAACAAAAGCATGAAGAATAAACGAATGCACACATACGACTTTCCGTTACGACCAGAACCCCCCATCATGACCGTCCAACTCGTCATCGTGGTCGCCAATGATGCCATCACTATGAAGCTGTACGTGTCTTTAAGTCGAGACGCCTCTACCTCTGGGTTCTTGAGAGCAGCCGAGTACCGGGAAATGGTGGACTCGCGAGAGTGGTGAATGGGCTAGCTGGGGTTGTAGTGGTAGTGAGCCACGATCATTCTCTCGGATCTCAGTCTCGGATCCAATGTACCATACTTCTCGTCTTATCATCGTAGCCGACAACGACATTGGGTAGACTAAGACGAGTTTTGCAAAAAGTATATTGGCCGACAAGGTGGTGACCATGGCCGCTAGGTGGAGTCGATAATGCTGGTGCTCTCTAAATCAGTCTTCACATACATCATGTAAAAGTATCGTCCATGGTGATATCATTGGATCTACGAAAGTTATCAGCGTGTCGGAAGGATCGAGCAATTTGGTTGACTAAGAGAGTGAACATGTCGTCTGGCTCATCTCATGACTGTTTTACATATGTTCAGTATTGTAGATTAGATTTAGTCGACAATGTGTCTATAAACCTTAGGATTTTGCCATGTAGACTGAGGAAAGTCCTCGTTTGTTAAGCCGAAATGTTAACTAGGGGCCTCATCCTGTCGACATCAAACGTTATAAAAGTTCCAAACATTGTGGCATCATTTTAGTGATCTAGATACAAGCTGTCGAGTCAGTTGGGGCCTTATTCGTTGGATATTATCAGTCTCCATAGAATGATCATGTGATATAATATAGGTGGACCGATAGAAGACCAAGATGTAGTCCAGTCGTCTGGCAATGAACACTAGCTTGGTGGTGTCTTCATGCAAGATAAATGTCCAATTTGGGGATTCGTTTTCAATCTGTGGGATGTCTCCACTCTATAAGACCTTTATGAAAGTCTGGACCTAATGAGGGTTTATTAGTACGGTCGACTGGTCCCGATGTAGGACCAACATGGAGCTTTATGAAGGTTTTTAAGAGGCTACAGACTACACCCAACCTGACCTGATGGAGGTCTAAGTGGTTCTCCATCATTTATTCTAAAGTCTCGAGGGAGATCGACTATACCTAATTAAGGCCAACGAGATTCTTCATTCTACTGAATGTGATGGTGGGTTTTCTACATAGTCTGGAGCTAAGGGTTATTCATATATTTCATATAGAGCATGGGTAACAATCAATTAATGTCGACTGGAGAAGATATCAAACCTTCCATGTCCTATGGGGCAGACGACATACTACCAATGTAGTCTGGAGAAGATGATATTTCGTCCATGTCGTCTGAAGGGGATGATAAATCAAGCCAAGTCTTCTTCCATCTCACGTCAGATGAGATCTTAAACAGGTGTCATGTGGGGTGTCGAGTAGATACTTTAACAAGTAACAAGCTACATAAAGTAATATCAACTGGAACAACCTCTATAACACTAATATCGAGTAGGAAATTCCTACAAGTTATATATCAGTCATTGTGAATGTCGATTGAGCCATCCGTAACTATTGCCTAGTTATAAATTGTTATGTCGACTAGGACACCCATAGCAAGTTCATAATATAAATTATAATACCAACTATGACATCTATTACAAGTCATTAGCCACATATTGATGTCGACTGGGACACCCATAATAATTATCAAGCTATATAGTGTAGTATCGACTGGGACATCCATAACGAGTCCCAAACTATGACCTATTATAAGTCACATGCCTTTCTAATGTCGACTGGGACATCATTAAAAGGTGCAAGACATACCTGGTAATGTTAACCAAAATGTCCACGCCAAGTCTTCATTCGGGTACGTCGACTGGTCATCGTCTTCATGCCAAGTACTTGTTCCTTATAGAAGTCCATAAGAGACAACCCAATCACGTAGTATGGAGCTGAAGGCAATCCATGCACTCTAAGAAAGATGACCATCATTTCACATGTAGTAAGAGGTTGGTGACAATCAACCCATGGATCGTTATGTGCGTTAGGGTCGTAGATATAGATGTCTTTGCTTGGTAAGAATCGCTAGAGCCCCACGGTGGGCGCCAAATTGTGGGCACTGGTTTTCACCCGAGGTCCACAATCGAGATTTCGTTGAGATTGAGGCACTGGCGATCCTGCAAAACAAATGTAGAGTGAGCGGGAGTAGACTACCCACCGGTGTGGTGGGTGCCGGGGGCACTCCGACGCTCAAGTCAATAGTGGAAGTAAGGAATTAGAAGGTGGGAAGTCGAAGGTTGGATACTACCTTGAACTTAGTATGGTGCCGTGAGGGCGATCAGTCAGAGGTATGGTGAGCTTGAAGATGTCTTCAAGGTTGTGAGTAGGAGAGCTCGAAGTTCCCCCCTCCCTCTTGGATCCTCGTTTCTCCCCTATACCTGTTGTAATAATGTGTCTTATTGCTATTTGATTGCTCATCCGTTAGATCGACTTCATGAGTAGCTATTACTGCATTTTGCCCGTTTGTAGGCTGGAACGGATGGGTTCATGAATGGTGTTTATGATGGGCGTTACGTGGGCTGGCGTTGGGTGAGCCTTTGATTATGGATGGGCGTGTGATACTTTATTGGGCCTAGGTTTGTGGATCTCTGGGCCTTTATGTACATCAAACCTTGGGGGTTCCTTTAGTGAGAATCTGTGATGGTAACTTGGGCTCGGATCCATGCTGGGGGCCTAGTATTGGGCCCGAAGTAAAATGTCGAAATTGCCCTTGGACCAAATTTGGCCCGTACAACTACGACTAGGGATATTTTAATGATTAAACCTTAGTGGATTAATATTGTCTCATATCTTATTAATCTGGAACTAATCATATGGACTTTTATCATTTATATATCCCGGTAATCCAATTACAAATGATAAAAGAGCAATTTCCTTTGTCACATAGTTAATTTGTACAATAACACAATATTCTGTAAAAATAGTGATGCTATGGGTCATAATTGTCCAACAATCTCCCACTTCGCCTATAGCCAATCACTCAAGTGTCCTACACCTGAACTATGTACGGGTCGCTCAAACTTCTATTAAGAAACAACTTTCGTCAGCGGATTTGCAAGGTTATCATCTGATGCGATTTATACGATCATCACATCGCCACGATGTATGATCCGACGAATCAGACGAAATAGTCGAAGTACATACTTGGATCGTTGATGAGACCATTAATTCTTTAGCATGTGCTGTAGCCTAGCTCAGCTGCTAACAAAACTAATTCTAATCTAATTAGGAATTTTATAGATCCAAAATTGCTTCTTTCGCTGTCTTAGTTGCAGCAATATTCCGCTTTTGTTGTTTATTCGGCAATAGTATCTTGCTTGGAATATTTCCAGTTCACTATTCCGACATTCAAACTATATAGTACCCTTATTGTGACTTACAGTCGTTATTTTCGGTTTGGAAACTTGCAGCAGTGAACCCAGTCACTTCAAGTTCTCCTTCTCCATAGCTTAAGAAGGCATCATTAGTTCCTCTAAGATACTTAAGGATATTCTTAACATCAATCCAGTGACTATCACTTGGATTGGCCTGATTGTGACTCCTTATGCTCAAAGCATATGAGACACCAGATCACGTACATATATTTCAATGTACGGGTTCTCGGAGAGTGCCAACAACTTTTACATCTATCCCAGTAGATCCTTATTCCTAGAATAAATGTTGTCTCTCCCAAGTATTCTATGGAGAATTTTCTTGAAAGCCAAGCTTTCACTGATTGTAATATGGGAATGTCATTTCCAAGAAATGACATATCATCATTATATAGGAAAATCATTGTCAGTGCGCTCCCACTAACCTCCTTATATACACAAGAATCATTTTCGTTTTGAATTAAATCATATACCATTATGATTACATCAAAACGCTGATGCCAAGAACGTAATGCTTGCTTCAATCCATAAATGGATCGAATTAACTTTCAAACCTTGTTTGCTTGTTTTGGTACGACAAAACCGTCATGATGTTGTAAACATCCTCCAAAAGGTTTCCATTTAAAGAAAGCGGTTTTGACGTTCAGCTGCCATATTTCATAAATGAAACATGCAGCATTAGCAAGCATTATCCAAATGGATTTAACCATGGCAACAGATAAAAGGTTTCGTCGTAATCGACACAATGTTGATAACGATACCTTTTCGCTATAAGTCTAGCTTTGTATATTGGTATGTTGTCATCCATGTATGTCTTCTTTGAAGACTCATTTAGTACTAACAGGCACAATGCCTTCAAGTACATCAACCAGTGTCCAAACTTGGTTGTATACATGGAATCCATTTCGGACTTCATGGCACTTTGCCATAATAGGGAGTCGATACCTTGTATCCATTCCTCATATGTAGCCAGTTCGTATTCCTCAATAAGATTGACATATTCATGAGCTGAGATCAGAAACCCATACCTCCCAGGTTGTTTTCTGACTCTCTCCGACTTACGCGGTTCTTGTGTATTCGAAGATTGTGGTTTTATTTCATCCCTGATGAAATGTTTGTGTTCCGTTAAAGAATCGGTGCCTGGAACAGTATTACTCTGATTTTCATCGAGTTTTACTTTCCTCCCACTTACCACT
This sequence comes from Zanthoxylum bungeanum, assembly GCA_019454045.1. Lineage (NCBI taxonomy): Eukaryota > Viridiplantae > Streptophyta > Magnoliopsida > Sapindales > Rutaceae > Zanthoxylum > Zanthoxylum bungeanum. The sequence continues at coordinate 28,910 of SKCR01023846.1, read as the reverse complement.
GCATATAGGTATTCCTCTTAGGAAAAGCGCATAGCGAGCAACAATTAAATTGTTCTCTTGTGAGTTGTATAAGTACTATACTTTGGTTTCCCTAGTATAACCCACAAATTAGGCACTTATCCAATTTGGGTTCTAGTTTGGTATCATCCAAACATATGCCTAGCATTCACAAATCTTCAGGAATGAGAAACCCAGTTTCTTTCCTGTTCATATCTAATATGAAGTCTGTCTAACAGATTTTCATGGAACCTTATTCAAAATAATTATTGCACTGTTTAATGCGTATCCCCAGAAGGAAAATGGTAGCTCAGAGCGACTCATAATTAACCTTACCATGTCCAACAAAGTTCGGTTTCTCTGTTCGGACACACCATCAAATTGAGGTCTTCCGATAGGAGTCCTTTATGAAAGAATACTTTACTCTTTCAAATATTCGAGAAACTTATTGCTTAAGTATTTTCCACCACGGTCTAACCGTGACGGTTTAATACTTTAGCCGGTCTGTCTGTCTACTTCGTGTCGAAACTCTTAAAGTTTCTGACTTGTGTTTCATAAGATACACATAACCATAACGCGATGCCACATCCGTAAAGGTTACGAAGTATTCATATCCACCTCTAGACTAGCTAGATATAAGCCCACTTACGTCACTATGAACAAGGGCTAACAGATCGGTGGCACTTGTACTTTTACCAAGTAAAAGATGTTTTAGGCATTTTGCCTAATTAAACTAGATTCGTAGACATTATTTGAATTAGAATCAAATATGTCATAGTATCCACTCTTCAAAAGTATGGATATACGAGTCTTGTTTATGTGTCCCAGACAACAATGCCACAAATAAGTCTCATCTGATTAATTCAGTTTGAGCTATTTGTTTGTCATGTTATATGTTTGAGATTCATTTATATTCAAAATATAAATATTGTTATTCACATCTAATGTGTTTATCTCAATATCATATTTATAAATAAAACACTTAGTGTTCTAAATATAAAGGTATACCCGCAACGAGTTATACTGGATATAGAGATAATGTTTCTAGTCAAACTATGTACATTATAACAGTTTCCTAATTTAAGTACATGCCCAAGGACAGTTCCAAAACTTAGGTTTCTACGGTTAAAACAGTGACTCTCATCCCGTTTCCGGCTCACAGGTCGATCTCATTTGAAGTCATTCTTCTGCTAATCAGCAGATTCTGCACATCAGTACATATTTATGTACCACGTCTAGTATCAAAAATCCAATTTTGAAACTAACAGTGAACATGTTTATGACAATCATACTTGAAGCCGGAGCCTTGCCCCACATTTACTTCCTTCATGTCTGCCTTGTCCATACGGCAGTCATACATCCAGTAACCCCATTTGCCACAGTTTAGGCAGACATATTGGGATATGTCATTTTTCTTTCTAGAAGACTGTGATGATTTTGCCTTTGCCCATTTTAGAAGCTCTGGCTCTGCCTCCTTGAGCATAGCCATCAACTCTCCAAGAGTTTACTATTGGTTCATTATGAACCTGCCCCAGCTTTCGGGTGGAGACTATAAGATCAAATCTTTGGTAGTCTCGGCCACGTAGGTAATGCCCAGCTAACCTAGCTGATCGATGTCAGCAATCATCTGCGACACTTAGTGCTCGATAGATGTACCATCTGACATACGTGAGCGAAAGAGCTTCTTTTGCAATTCGTACTTCTAAGATCTAAGAATAGATCTATGAAGATCATTTAATTTCAACATCATGGTATAAGGATCTAATCCTTAATTCTGACGACAGAATTAAAGAGTCATTGAGGTAAGCATAATGGATTGAGCACTAAAGTTATCATTACATGAATCTTCCAAAGATCATGTTCTACTATTTGCTCAACTCCGGGCTTAGGCCCGAGATGTTTCTCTATCAAATAAAGTAACTCCTCAGTTCCCAAGACTATCCTGAGGTATTATTCCTAATTTGAAAATTAAAGTCGCTTAAAGATATTTTCCCCAGGATTATGTTCTAAACGCTAATCTTTCAGTTATCTTGATTCCAATAGTCCAACTATCCAATCAACGATTTCGGATACTATTAAATATAATGATTACTATAGTCTAACTATATATAATCAACTATAATTTGATTGGTTAAATTCAAATATATTGATTACTATAATCCAATTATATAATCAACTATAAATTGAAGTAGTTTGAATACAGTCCAACTGTTTAATTAAAACAACAATTAAATATTAGTCCAACTAATATATTTATTAATAAATAAAGACGAAAATGAAATGAGCGTGTATTGACAAGTATCTAAACGAAATTGCAAATTTAATACTTGCCTCCCACTATTTTTCGGCAAGCCTCTAACCCTCTGTTGAGTACTCGGGAAACCTAGTTTCCTAGTGGGCTAGGATCCCGTTAAATAACACACAACCTTGACTTTGGCCAACAAGCTGTATGATATTTAACTAGGTAGATCTCTAAGATCAATTGGATCTCATCTAATTCCTAGATCCAGTAGGTGGACATCCAAGTCCGAAACATATATCTAATATATTCCAATATATCTGATATATTCTCTAACCTTTTTCCTCTGAATCAACTAAGCCTTGGCTTTGGCACAACAAGCTTAATGATTCCAGTTAAGCGGGACCCATTGACCTTGGAAAGCTTCCTAATCGATGTCGATGGACAAGAAGTGATCTTGACTTTGGCCAACAAATCACAACTTGGACAAGACATGCGATATGTAACAAAACCTTCATGATTCAAACACATCCGCGATGGACAAAGGTCTTGACTTTGGCCAACAAACCAGTGCCAATCTTGGATCTTGAGAATGAATCACTCAATGGAAGGAAAACGCTTAATATTTGTTGAGGGTTTTTCGCGTAATGGCAACCAATTAATTATCTTTGATTAGGTCTCATCATACACCCTTAAGCATGCATTCTAAAAGCATAATAAGGTGCGGTAAATAGATTAATAATGATATGCGGATGAATATCTCACAAATTGTTCTTAGAACAAATCACTCACTTTCCTCTCCCCGGCTAGCACTATACTTACTTCTACCCAATTACATAACACTTATGAAGAAACCTCATTTATATTGAGGGGAATATGTGAGAAGAGAAATACAAAGAATCAAGAGGTAATAGGCTGTACACGCTGTCCAATTTAATAAATTCTAAATTTATTACAATAATTTCCAAAATTGCCCTCACCCATCTAATATCCATCTGATATACATTATTCATACATCACATCCATGTATTCACACAAAGCATATTATCAATCAATCTAATCCAATTAATTAATCTTTAATTAATGACCATCCAATGTTCAAACAACGATTTGATTTGCGCGAGTCCAACTCGTTTAAGAATAAGTACTCAAAGTACGAATTCTTGAATTATATCAAACTACAATATTAAATCCAATTTAATTTGTATTCAATACTAATTCTTTATTTAATTCCAAATTAAATAATTACACTTTTAATGTGTCTTTACGACTTAGATTCTAAATCTAATCATTACGGGTCTCAAAGCCCAATTAACATCCAATGTCAATTTAATTAAAGTCCAATGGGCTTCAATTAATTTATAAGGCATGGACTTTGGCAACCAACGCCCAATAAGGAATCATCATTTGCCAAAAATTAATTTAGGCCCAATTAAATTATTTTAAAGGCCCAATTATCATATTTGGACTTTATGGAAATGGTTTTAGGCCCAATTGGATCCAACCAATTATCTTAAACCAAACTTGGCCCAACCAAGCCCATTAAGCCCAAATACAACATTTTTAGCCCAATTCCAAATTAAGCCCAATTAATTAAATTCTAATATTCCAAATTTCACAATTTAATTAATTGAAGTGTATTAGCCATAATTAATTAGTTAAATTAATTTCCAAAACACCAATTACACTAATTAATCATGTTTTAATTAACCAACTTATGTCCAACACAAATTGAAGCAAAATCAATCATAACATGCTTCCTAAGCTCTCAGAAATATGGTGATTTTTATATCAATTTTGATTTCAATCCAATTAAATCACAAACTAATATATCCCATGCATTTTAAACATATCCAATTGTCTAAAATTCAAAAATCACCAAGAGCTAGGGTTCCAAGTCATTCGGCCACAGCATAAATTGTTGGGGAAATTTTATCCAATTCAATTTCTCAATTCCTAAGATGCACAAATCTAATTTAACATCATCCAAGCTCAACCAAAACCTCAATTTGAAAAATCATGCATAAATCATAAAAGCCCCAAATTAAAGTTAAGAACCCTAAATTCAATTTCATGCTCAATTATGGCTCTGATACCATTGTTGGGTTTTCTAGGTCAAACCAAGATAAAATTAACCATATGAAATGTGTGAATACGCAAAGTAAGATGGCAGAAATACTCACTTTGATCGGCTAAGTGGATGTGTAGACAACAAAATTTAGCTCCTTGAGTTTCGGCCAAGCCCTTGTTTTTGTTGTATGTTGAGCTTCCAAGCTTGTTGAATGAGTTCCAAACTCATGGGAGTAGTTTCCCTATCACCTTTGAATGATCTCTTTAAGTGCTAGCTTGGAAATTTTGCTACAAAATTTCCTTGTTCTTCCTATTTGATTCTCGGCCAAGAAGGGAAATATTTGGGAGAGAAAAATTGGCACAATGTCGTGAGTTAGAGAGAATGGAGAAGATGTGTTGTATATCTCTTTTGTTATTTGATTTCAAAAATCAAATACCATTTACCAATTTTCCAAAAATTGGTACAAGTCACAATCACATCAATTTTAACAATGCTTGTGTAAGAAATAAGCAACCATCAAATCCCATCTACTTCTATCAACAAAAGTTGATAAAGTTGACTAGGTGATGTGACATGTGGGCCCCACTTGATGGGTACCGCAACTAGGGTACCGCAACTAGGCACGATTATTGCATTCACATATTGTTTTTTCATATAATGATTTTTTGGAAATTTTTCAATGATGAAATAAAGTTGGTTTTATGAAATTTCTTTTGTCTCTCGGAAAAAAATAAGCATATCTAAATCCTTAAAGTAATTATTAACTTGGAATCACTAGCAAAATGCTATCCAAAATATTGCACACTAAAACATGAATTTAGAATTACAAAGCACACTTAGAAAGTATTATGCTAGCATGACTTGTAGAGACTGTTGAACATTTGACATTCATTTGACTCATTTCCAAAGTTAAGGTTGGGATAACACTAGGTTAAGGAGATGACACAAAAAAATATAAAAAAATAAACAAAACAAAACAAAAAGAGGAAAAATGTGAAAAAAAAAATGAAAGAGAAAAGAAAAAGTGAATCCCAAAAAAAACCTACTTCGCTGTTTGAGTTGTTTAGTAACCAGGAGTACCGTGAACCCCACGAGTACGATGACTCAAATATCGAGTATGCAAAACAACTTGAGTCGGTGAAATTATTAAGTAACTAGAGGCTCGCAACATAAATGTGAATTTTTTACGTCAAAAGACAATTTGACAACTTAAGGAAGCCAGAGACAAAAGATAAGTCCTACATAAAATATTTTTTTGAGAAATCTTGATGATCTTTAACTGGGTGTTAGATTATCTCGACCAAGGAAAAGATGAATGAAATAAATAGTCGGTGCTAATCTACACTTAACGATAGTATAAATCGATCCAGATTGCACGTAGTTTTTATAAAAAAATCACACACACACGAGAAGAGACATTTGAAATGTGAAACCTTTGTTGAAATTGAATTCTAGATCTAGACAATGCTCATATTTTGAAGAGATACTGGATTTTACAGAGAATAAAACTTTTGAGAACATGCAAATAGTCATTACATGATAAAAAATTTGGAAAGTAAATTGGTGATTTGAGAACCATGAGGAAATCTCCGTAAAAAAAAGCACCGTAACTCAAACACTCTCCCACACCGAAGAATATACATGTAGCTAAAGATCATTTTCACACATGTATAACATACACATCAATAACATTTCTTTTTCAGGAAATTAATATAAAACAAGGTAGAAAATAAGAACTCTCAAGAAGGGAGGTATGCGACTGAAGCCTCCAGGACACGGAACATCTACAGCCAGAAGGTTAAGACATAGGGGTGAAGCCTACTTAAAAGAAAATACTAGGGTGAAGCCCTCTTAAGAGAGAAGATTGGGGGAGAAGCCCGCCTAAGAGAGAATACCGAGGGCAAAACCTGCTGAAGAGAACATACGGGGGGCCTAAGGGTCCAACACCAGAGAAGGGTCAAAGCACCTCAACCAATCAGAAGCATATGAATCAAATGATCATCAGATCAGACCTGATGAATCAAAAGGTCATCAAATTGATCAAAATGCCACAACAAAGATTGTGGCATCTCACAACCGATCGAGGTGTCAGGGGATCGATGGCCTAATAACTACCAGAACATATGAATCAAAATCTCATTAGACGAATCAAAACACCAAACAAATATCAAGGCATACCATACTAATTGAGGCATCGGGAACCGATGGTCCAATAACTGTTATAACAGATGAATCAAAAGGTCATCAGATATGTCAAAACACCAAGTAAAGATCGAGGCATCTCATACCGATCGAGGCATCGGGGGACCGATGGTCCAATAGCTATCAGAACAGATGAATCAAATATAATCAAATATTTCAAAATGCCACAACAAAGATCGAGACATCTCACAACCGATCGAGGCATCAGGGGACAGAGGGTTCAACAATGATCAGAAATAGATGAAAGAAAAGCCCATTAGTATGATCGAAATGCCAAGATAATGAAAGAAAAGCCCATCAGAATGATCAAAACGCCATCGATGACAGAAGCAGATGAAACAAAAGGCCATCAAGATGGGTCAAAACGCCACAAATGCCAGAAGTAGATGGAACCAAAGGCCATCAAAATGGATCAAAATGCCTTAAATGCCAGAAGAAGATGGATCAAAAGGCCATCAGACCAATCAAAACTCCACTAGATGAATCAAAATGTCATTAAACATCAAATCAACTACTAAAAGGTCAGGTAAGTCGGACGACGCCCGAAAAACCAAGTAAGTAAAAATACATGCATGACTTTGATAGACTTATCATTGTCACACACTTCACAAGCCTACCAAAGTGGGGGTGACTGTAGACACTGTATTTTTTATGCACAGTCCGATGATGAGTCTCACATGAAGACACCCCCTGAAAGCTTAGAAAGTTGGATGAATGCCGAAAAGGAAAGGAACTACAAAGAAAACAGTCAACGGTCATCTGTACATCACCTATGTTCGGTCTACATTCTTTCAGACCATAATAGCCGGCCGAATATACCTTGAAAACCTTGATGTGCGATAGTTGTTAGTGAGTGTTGATTGTCAGTTGACAATTGCAATCACGGGATCTGATTGATGCCACCCAGACATATAATTCAAAATACATGTCCGGTCAGACATACAATTTAAAATAAATGTCCAGCCGATATGTATCGAGCTGTCATCAAGTGTGCAGATCTTCAGTTACTGGAATCACGAGAATAATAATTATTGATAATATCCAACTGGACATATATCCAAGATATACATCCGGTTGAATATGTATCGAGTTGTAACTGACGATGTAGATTGACAATCACATGATTTGATTCTTTTTTCAGCCTCATCATAACACTATAAAAAGGGATCACCCTTCACAAAACTGGCTGATTCCCTTTTAGAAAATCTGAATCAAAAGAGAATAAGATCTTATGAAACCCTGAAACTCTGCAAATCCTATAGAGATAAACAGAGAAGACGTGAGAAACTCATGAAATTTCCCATTTCTAGCAAGCATCCTAGTAACAACCCATGCTTCAGAAGTGTTTTTCGAGCAAAACTACACTTAGAGGTACAACCTGATGGCACCCCATTTTGTTATTTATCTGTTTGAGAGTTTTCTATCTTAACACAATATCTTCGACCGGACGTATATCACGTCCAGCAGGACATGCATACACATCCGGCTGAGGATAGACATATCAGGCTGTGTTTACCGTTTTCTTCAGTTCATTGTTGCCCTTTATTATCTTGTTGTTATTTAGTTATTCTATTACCGCACCTTATTATTCTATTGTTATTCCATTGATGTCCTTTATTTTACGCATGTATTCATTGCACTGTTATTTTTCTTCTGATATAGATGTGTTTACTTTGTCGTTATTTTATTTCTGATATGCATATTGTTACTTCACTGTTATTTTACCATTGATATGCAATATCCTTTTTTATTTAATTTATCATTATTTATTTTCTGATCCATGTAGTACCTCCAACCGAACTTATATAAAGTCCGACCGAACATTGATAAAAATATCCAGACCTTAAATTTTTTTCTGAAGCTAGGCCAAAAAAGTTATGAAACTTGATATGTTTAATTACTGTTTATTTTATTACATGATTTACTTTTCTGGGGTAGTTATCATTTAATATATTGAGGCTCTGCTTATTATGCACTGTTTATTATTGTACATGCATGGATTTATGTGATTCTAGTTTTACGCAACATATCCGACGGGACTCCCAGTAAGTCCAGCTGTACATCAATATCATAATGTTTATCCGGCCTACTGTAAACTATATCCGATCAGGCCTCTACGAACCAGTTTGATTTAATGCATGCTTCGATTTGTTTCATGACCATTTTCTTAGCAATTGTTGTAACAATATAAAGATATTTACTTATTTTACTTATTCATGATTGCACAACTTTTTTTTTTTGGAATACCGGGAAACACCACATCATTCAATTGTGGGTAAACCAGTGTTGTCTCAGGCTCTTACAAGGGTGCTATTAGGGTTGGTACTCGGAGTGCCAATCCGGATCGTATTTATGTCTGATTCATAAATACGAACAATCTCGTTTTCCATAATATTACTTATTTAATGGTAGCACCTCTTGTCTTTTATACACATATTCGATCTGATTACGATTGGATATTCAATAACAATTAGATTGAAACTAAATCTGGTTTAGTGATACGTGTCTATTAGACAAAGATCTTAGGATTTACAATGTAGTGCGCAGTTACAATAAATCTGGTTTTGTAATTGACATTGGGAAGTGCACTATAAGATGTATATCCTTAAATAAAGTTTCTGGTCAAGATTTACTAACACGGGTCAGTTAGTAAAATCCACTAAGACCAGTACATATCGTATATCGTGACTTGGTTCGATGGTTTATCCCAATGAACCATGAGTCTCGGGAGACTCGTATAGACATGTAGGTGTTTATTTGATAAATATTGAACGACTCATTGAAGATTTCCTAATAGATGGTACACCAACGTCAATAGGAATCTTCTCGAGTTGAGCGAGCATAGTGGTCCTTCGACTTGAGATACCACAATGGGATAAATGAGTTATCCTCCACACTTTGATGACAGTCACGTCACCGATATATTCATGATCAGACCTCCGTCTGTTCGTTGGATGTGGGCCGATGCTCATGATATCCAGTGTGTATCAAGATAATATCTGTCAGTCTGTGTACAGGGCATAGACATCCTCATGTGTTTACGATCTAGTAAATCCATGACCATGGTATAACATCAGAAATCTGTTCCGAGTGTTATTTAGAGATCGTAAATTGAAAGTCGACTATATTATACCGAACGGATTTGACGTTCTCTTCTATATCACAGGTATAATATCGATAGCCTGTGACAGAGGGATTATACGTATGCAATGACCTCGACTTGCATAGTTTAGCGAGATTATCTGTGGTCGTCATAATTCATGAATTGGTGAATTATGGACAAGAAATTGGATTTCGTGTCGGATAAACCTAAACTTAGAGTGTCTCACAATATGAAGTGTACTAGTTGAGCACTTGGGCAACACGATATGACTAATATGGATTATTCATAATACTTCATCGGATTAAGTGAGTTAATTTGAATCGTTTAATCGGTTAAACGATAACACATGCATTATGGGATTTTGGCCAATCGTAATTATTGTGTATTTGTATTTGATACATAATACGATTAGATACACATTAATTATTCGTCAAATGGGATTTTGACACATGCCATAAATATATGTATTTGTTATTTATTGTAAATAAAAATACATATATAATAATAATTATATTAATTGATTATTTGGATATTTAATTGTTAAATATTTAAAAGAGGGAAAATTTTTCTTCTTCATCTAATCCATCTCCATAGCCGAAACCTCACAAAGAAAATGCCATAGGGTTTGTTTGATCAAACCATAAAGAAAAATAAAGGAGAATTCAAGAAAAGCTTAGCAAATTCAAGAGATTAAAGGTAATCTACTTTAACCCTAAGCTTGAAAATTTAGTTTCTTGTTTCTTGATGATCTAGAAAGGTTCTAGGGTTCCTTTAATTTTGGAAAATTGGGGTTTTTTGGTTGTGAATGATGAATTGGAAGTGTTGATACATGTGTGAAATAGTTTTGGATGGAATTAGTATAATTATTGTTCAATTTATTCATTTGATGACATGTTACCATTTTAGAGTGTTATGATCACTCTTGTAACACCTAAATTTTTCTTGGGTGCTTCATGTATGGTGACTTTGATTGGTGTTGTGGATTAATTGGATTAATCTTGAAAATTGGATTTAAAGCATGAAATTTGGCAAAACGATTTCTGGATCAGATCTTGAAGCTTACTGATTTTGTTGATGAAAAATGTGTTTTGTGAATGTTTTGTATGTGTTTTTGGCGTTGGAATAATTGCCGGAAATTATTTCCGAGTTGAAATAAGTGAAAACGGCAAAAAACGGTGTTACCGGGTGACTTTTGAGTCAATCGGGTGGCACCTGCCCAAACAGTGAATTTTTCACTATTCGAGCAGCTCATGAACTGTCCTAACACTATTGGGGCTGACCTGAGCAGTCTCCATAAGTGTCGGGTGGTTGGTTCGGTTAAAAATACGTTTTGCGTTATTTTACGGAAAAAAAAAAAACATTTTCGTAAAAGTTTCGCGACGTTTCTTATATATTTATGTCGTTATTTGATATCAAATAAATGTGTTTAGGTGAAATATGAATAAATTATTCATAGTAGATATTGAATAATTTTTTCGGTAATTTGAAAAAATTTTAAATTACGATTTCGTCCGAACAGCGCTTCCGCTGAGCCCTTCGCCTAAAACCCCAACAGGTGCTACCCATGATTTAAACCTGAGACCTTGAAGACAATGTCCCAAGCTCAAACCGCTGAGCTGCGTAACTCGTATGCCTTTAAATTTCTTTTGTGTGTAAAATTACATTACAAGATGTAAGGATGTCTTCTTTGAGCGTAAATATTATACTGGCATCAGTAAGGGACCATTTCGAATCCAAACGGGTTTAAGATTGGACCTTGCAAGGGTGTAATGCTGCCTTAAATCATTCCAGTGTCTCATACTAAGTAACGACTCATTTATTCTCTGGTTAGTCCCTCCTTGTGGCTATCCTCACTCTCTACGGGCTGCGAGCCCAACAATGCAATAGTCGCCGACGTCCTAGACATAGCAGTAAACCCCACTTTGCTCCCACAATGAGTCTCAAGTACTTCAATTCAAAAGTATTCAAAAGAGCCAATGTGCCAATATTAAAAAATAACGGCAAAAACCCTTCGCTCGAAAGAGAATTATTGATGAGCTCATTGACCGGCGTAAACACACGCGTATAACGCAAGCGCACGTATCGTTCAAGTAGTATAAAAAGTATCGATCCCACGAGGACTTAATACCTAAGCTATTAATTTTATGAGGTCAAATGATTACTAGTATCTAACAGGTTGTTTGATAGATTTGAAAAGGTGACGATTCTAAATTTAAAAATAAGTAAATAAAATTGTTCGAAAGTAGGTTAAGAAAGTTCACTATTAAAAACTATCTAGGGTTGTGATTTCTTCCAATATCATTTTAAAGATGAAGTGGTTATCTTATAGTTGGATAAAATATTGATTTATTAACCTGGAACACTAAATTATGTAAAAGCTTCTTCCGATGGTCAACTACAAATATCCAGTATAACCCAATTGAACCATATGTCTATGTCAACCAAATTACCTGGATTCATTAAGATTAAGTTCCAATTATGGCTACCCCTGTCCGACAGGTATATTCCTATCCTGTAAGGAAATCTATTAAAGGGTTATATATCCTCAATGAAGATCGTGGGCTATTGAGTCTAAGGTCTTAAACTTAAAATCCCTATGTCTAGTTCATTTTAAGTTTACTAGTTCAATTTTATTAATGGCCAGTTAATAAAAAGCATTAAAATTAAGACTCAATAAATAAACATTTATATTACCCAAACTATAATTTAACCCCTTATAAACCGGTGATATTGGATTTCATCACAACCCCAGATAACTGGCTTAGTTACGACACATATTTACGGGTAGTAAAAATTTAAATAAAATAAAAGACATAAAGTAAATTCTGAAAATTAAATACTGAAAAGTAAATTGCTGAAAAGTAAAAAAAAGTAAAAAGTAAAAAGTAAAAAAAAATAAAAGTAAATTACTGAAAGTAAATTGCTGAAAAGTAAATTACTGAAATTAAATAAAGTAAAAGTACAATAAAAGAAAATGCTGGGGTTAGAGGATCAACTTTTATTACTACTATTTTAGATATCTCCCTTAATATAATATATTAACTTTGCGTGATAATTACCAACCAGCCATATAGGCGGTATCCTGATTAAGTCAAATTAATAATTAATTACCAACCGACCAACCAGGCGGTATCCATACTTAGTCAGGTTAAAACCAATTTATAATTAATTTCCAACCGGCCAATATAGCGGTATCCTCATTAAGTCAGATTTTAAATAGTTTATATTTTATATTTAAGGGAGATTAATCTAGATAGTAATAATAAAAGCTTTACCTTTTACCCCAGCAAAGGGGAGTTACCTCCTCATTGCTTGAAAAATAAAAACTGCAAAAGTAAAGAAAGAAAATGTTTGTGCGTAAAAGTAAATTGCGGAAAGTAAAAACTGAAAAGTAAAGAAAAGAAAGTGCGAAAGCGGAAATTAATTACTGGAAGATGTAAATAAACAAACAAGATACAATCTTCTTATTTATTCATTAGGAATTTCAAAGAAGAAAGTATGAATTTTACAAATGAAATGACTTGGTATTTATAGGCAAAATTTTGCCTATATCAAATCATCCATCAAATTCTCCACCAAATCCATTATTAATTTCTCCACTAATTACTCCACCAAATCCATAATTGCTCCACTAATTGCTTATCTTGTTTGGTGTTGATTTGATAATTTTTATTAATTATTTATTAATTTATATTTTGCTTTGAAAATGATTGATAAAGACTTTAATAATTACACATCACAAACTTCTGGATGGTTCATCAATTTCGATCATGAAATCTTCAGAATTAGAAAATATTTTCTCTTTCAAAGTTGTAGATCTTTGAGTCTTCTTTAATCTGGCACTTGAATCATCTCAATCTGATATCTGAGTAAAAAGTTATGCCCAAAATACGACAGATGCGCAAAACTGGAATTCCCAAAACTGCACTTCGTCAAAACGCCCTTTCAAGTTTCCAATCTCCAAAATTAATATATCAAGTCCAATAATTGCCCTTATTTGACCCATATTTCATCCTAAATGATTTCATTGAGACCCGATATTATTTTATCTGCAAAATAAACTAAAACACATCAAAACGTTCATCAAACCCGAGAAACTAAACAAAATATTAAGTTAAAGGGGCGGTAAATATTGATATATTTCCGCTCATCACTCATATTCAGGGGGATTAAATAATAGCATGCAACCAATGTTTCTTATTTTCAAGTCATAGTGGCGCTAAGTTTGAACACATTTTGTGAACTTGGTATTTCGTGAGATATGGTTTTTTTAGTTTAATCATGCTCATAAAATAAGATTTTAAACAATGACTTGTTGTGCACTTAGTCGATGATGTTTGATAATAAATAATATTTGATATTATAATTATCAATCAAAATAATTAAATATTATTGGATAATATTATTTATTTACTTGACCTATTGGGATTAATTGGATTAAACCAAAATCACATAAAATATTTGTTGTAATTTCATAAATATATATATCATTGGAGGATATTTTGGTAATTATAAAATATGTAATAATATATGTATTTGGCTTGATTTAATTGAATTAAATCAAAATGGTAAACAATGAACTAATCAAGTGGTTAAACTTTATTTAGATTTAATTGAATTAAATCAAAATGGTAGATAAAGTTGATTAGTTACACCTAATATGCATATTTGGACAAATTAGATTAAGTCCATCTAAAAATTGATTAGAACTTTTATTAATTAAAAATTGGATTAAACTAGAGAAGTTGTGTGCGTGCCAATTACCACATTAAAAACTAATATTTTCTAGATTTTATGGGTTATTTTTTAGTAAATTTATCAACTATATATTTCAAACATTTACTTTTATGAAGAATTAATGTAAATAATTATGGTAATTTATTTTATTTAATCATATCAAGACTAAACGAGATTCGTTTACTAAACGGATCGAATAAGAATCCATCAAATTTTGATTAGATATAAATTCGATTCGCCAATTCATTTTACCACCCTTATATTGGACATGTGGGAATCACATGACATTGGATTCCTTCTAGGGGTGTTCATAGGGTCGGGTAAACCAGCAACCCGACCCAACCCGCGCGGGTCCAAAAGAAATTTTAAATTTTCAACCCGACCCGAAATTTTCGGGTTGAGTAACGGGTTTGATACTAAAACCCGACCCTGTAGTATTTATATTATTTTTCTAAAATTTTTATTATTATTTTTAAAGTTTTTACTTTTATTTCATTTGTTTATTATTTTTATTGTATTAAAACTTTATATTTATGATAATTTTTTAGACATAAAATAACAAATATTTGTATTTCAAAATAATTAATTCATTTTTTAAAAAAAAAAATTCTGACGACCCCACCCGAACCCGATCGGGTTCCACCTTCGTGTGACCCGACCCGCGACCCGAACTTCTAGTGACCTGACCCGATCGGGTCTCATAAAATTTCAAAAAACCCGACCCAACCCGTGAACACCCCTAATTCCTTCTATTTTGCAAATCAAGAGTTTTTATCATTTAGCAGTATAGAACAATAACAAAAAAAAAAATGTCATTTAATGGTTAGTAAAATTGTATTCCCTTTCCAATTAAATTTATTTCTTTTCCGATTAAATTAAAATTAAAATTAAAAATTACAGTTTCATCGTTATTCTATACTGATGGAATATTCCTTCAGCACATATATAATTGTTGTTTATCAATTTTTTTTTTAATCACTAAATATTATAAATTAAGTTTTTGCAAGAGAAAATACTTTTATTTGCTATATAATACTGTAGAATTTCGTTTTAACTATTTGAAACTTCTTAAGCAACAATGGCTATTTTCAGGACACGCCCAGTATTTTGGGGATTTACGGATGACATCTTCATTACAGTAAACAAAAATTAAAAATGGATCATTGCTTCATTAATAAGTTGAAATGATTTACAAAGATCCATATCATCCTGTCAACAGAAACAAAGAATTCCACACATTTGTGGTTTAAGTGTAAGCTTAGTGTATGTGTAATCTTGTGAGTGCATAGATTCTTTCATCTCAAAATTACAACAGATATTTGAAGCAAAAAAAATTATGATCACATAACTCGTCTCCTTTAATCTCGTATTTCAATTATTGAAGTATCATCACGTCTCTAAACATTTTGTAATTGCTCGACGTGGCTAGTAATAGCTTCTGGGCAAGACGAGGCTTGTAGAAGCTCCAGACGGTTGGATGGCGGCATGAATTGCAGTATGTAATCTTCATCTGAAAGTCGCAATCAAAACAAATTGCGTTTATGATCCCAAAAACATTTGGTCCCACAGGAAGTGTTATAAAGGAAAGCAGAAGATTTTGTGAGATGAAGGTTAGAGACTCACTTTCTTTCACTGTTCCGTAGAGCCAGCATAATACTTCATCGGCAAATGCTAAACAAACTCCTCCCTGAACAAGCAATTTATCCAACATTTACACGAAAATATTGACTGAAACATAAATAATATGGTGGAAACAGCTTGCATTTTTTACCCAGAAGGGTGGAAAAAAAAAACACAACCAAATATACCATTTGAGCAAAAGAAGTAAGAGTTAAACCAACAAGAAATTCATGAATGGTAAAGCAATCACTGGTAAACAACCAAGAAGCAAGAGAATTAATTCGCACGCAATTCAAGCAAATTCACCTGCCAATAATTCTTCATTTTCACTCTGTGCGTAATATCTTTGGTTCTTAGTCTCTCTGTACGAACAATTCGACCTGCATCATCCCTGCATCAAAATTGACATGACATTACAAATCTAACTTCGGCTGGGGGTAACAAAATGCTTACCACCATCCAGAAACTGAACACAGTAAGCACATATGCTTTAAGACAGGAAAGTGAGAGAACAGGCCATGGTCATATTTGTCACCACAATCATATTTGTCTGCATGCAACCCACTGAGCATAGTTGCGATATTTTTTTCAACATATTCATTTTTAACCTTTCTGATTGCAAGTTGATGTAGTGTTTCTTGTAAGAAGGCTGAAGAGTCTTCACTAATAAAGGAGAAAATTACCTAAACCCAACAACAATAAACGAAACACCAGCCAGGAAAGATTGAATCTGCAGCAGATAACAAAAATGAGTATTGCTTCTACCAAGATGGAAGAAAACTGCATTCAAGAAAAAGAGAAAACTCTGGACTGATATATTCTATTGCAATTTACAATAGCAAAGTTGCATACACCAAAGAAACATATAATGCCATTCGATGACATTTGAAATTGTGTTTTGCGATGCCAGAAATATCATCGGTTTTATTAATGTCCTTGTTAAATACTATGGAGGGCAGTCCCCCATTTGCATTATTAAAGGATCTGCTGATAATGTGTAATGGCTGTAAATTAAAGAATCGAACCTATCTCCATGAAATTGGAAAAGAATGTCAGACACCTCATTGTATTTCTGGAACTTTGCTGGGGATGACTAATTCAGTTTTGTGCCTACAGAGCTTAATTATATGAGATGCTGAATCTCCTATGTACATTTGTTGAACTCTGTAATTAGCAAGATTTTGTTTTTGAAAGATAAATTACCAAGTCGAATGATGGAAATTCCTATCATACATTAAGAAATCTTTAATTAATTTCAAAGGAATGCGAATATGTTATATGTATGAGGTGAGAATACTACACGAAATAAATATAGAACTTAATCTACAAAATGTAAATGTACACATCAAAATAAGGACATCTACAACTATATACTTGCCAATCTTCCACCATACCCCTGACACACTGACATGTAGCTAAATAAAACAGCATAAATACAATTATACAAAATAAAAGGAAACAAATATAAATTCAAAGCCATTGTAGGAAACCAAATGTACCCAAAACTTGAGCAGTTTCTCTCTCTCAAATCTTTCTTCAGTATGATAATCCAGCTGCAATATGAGAAAGACGGTTACAAGATTATCAACGAACAGGTAAGGTTGCAAAAAGGAAAAACCCAAGTAGGAAAATGAACCACAACAATCTGAAACAATACAAGCATGGCACCAACCTCACGACTTGTCTTTAACTCCACATAAAACCTCCTTCCATCATCAGTTGAGTCACAGCAATCCATTTCAGCACCCATCAAAAGACGATGAGCGCCTAATTTGGTTTTGATCACAGCACAAAATTCAACATTGGCATCAATATGGTGTATCCTTTCTCCATCAGCTCTTCTTGGATCTTCAGTGGCAAGGCTCTCAAAACAGTATCCCCAGTAACATCTAAACAAACAATTCACAATTAAAAATGTAACACTGTTTGATAGAAGTAAAGAAAGAAATAATGGCCCAATAAAATTAGTTTTATCAAGAATATTGAACCAACCGGATGAGGTGCAATCAACCACCATTTATTATCTTAATGATTTTCCAAACTTTCAGTCCTAAGGCATTTATTTCAGAGTAAGTCATCAAAGTCTAGTACCTTCGACGATCCAACTCGCTCTTTGGCCTTTCTGGCAATTTATGCACATCAAGATAGACAACCCCGTTCCTTTTATGGACTCCATTTCCCAAGGCTCATTTCGAATATAAGCAGTAGCTAGTATCTGCAGAAAAGCAATAAAGAAGGTCAAATAACTATAAGACGCCATTCATCAACCAAACAAGCTCATGGAAAAAAACCAGCATAAGTCAACTTACTGTGGCTCGAGTGATAGATTGATAAAACTTATATACATATATTCAATTTACTACAATTGCAGTAAACCAACAGGGAAAACAGTGTGTGTGTGTATCCAATCATATATCCAACATTCTTCAATTTCTCGCCTATTTTCTTTGTGAATGCAAATTCATTAATTCCCCAAGAAAAGTCTATTCAGTCAAATCCATATTTATGTGTGCCCACTACAAACTTTTTATCCATTAATATAAGCATCTCATGAAAGTGGTGTTTCAACCATCCACTAAAGTTTCGTTAACACTTTCAGTGAAGTGATATAAAAACAGAGACTGAACCAGGGTTTAAAATTTCAGGATTAGTTAAAGATATTAAACAAATTGCAATTAATATCCAGAGTAGCAATTACCTTGTTAAGATTGTTACGGAAAGTCTGTAAAGAAAACATAAGAAGAAGGAATATATTAGTTTTATGACCTTCGTAAAAGCACCGTAAGAATATTAGTGTTAAAGCTATTAACCACTTTTTATACCACAAAATGCATGTTCTGAAGCGGTATTTTTTGTTTCTTATGCAAGAAAGCATGTCGCCAAATCCCTCAGAGCCTAATTCTGGTTTACAAAAGAGAAGAAGAAACAGTGTTGCTCGTATTAATTACCACTCATTGCATAAACCCACAGACAAATACACACAAAGAAGGAAACATAATTGGTTTTATATTGTCACAATACAAAAGGCAGTGATATCAACATCCCAAACAACAGGCATACCTTTTTTCTCAATAAAGGTATCAAAACCTTCATTTAGATCGGCTCCAACATCTTCAGAAATGAGACGCTTAAAAAGCCTCTAAAATTGAGAAATAAAGAGCGCAGGAATAAGCTTATAATCAGCACAAAAAAGCATACATAAACGAACCTACATAAAACTAGTTTAGTAAACCACTTATAGACAGCATGTTCCAGAAAGCTTACCAAACTGCGATCATCGAAGTAGACATCCCCACCTTCTACACGACTATATTGTGCAAGTTCACATGGCTATAGACCAACTCAGAAAAAGATAAGCAATGAAAAACAACAAACTCAGTAAACAAAACAAACGGGGGAAAGAGGAGCTTGCATTACCTCTTGAAAAGCAATAACTTTCCTTGATAAAGTTTCTTCACTCCTCGAAAGCTTAAATTCGGAAACAAAACGTTCATCCTGACGACCATTTAAATCTTGAGCCATGGCCATAACCCCCCTGCCTCGGAGGATATCCAGGTCGAGGAAGAATCCCCGGTCCCCCTCTATCATTTTGCCATCGACCACGTCAAAAACCCCCTCTTCCACCACGGTTATTATTAGGGTAAAACAGGCAACACTGCCCATGAAATTGCGAGTAAAAATATATTGACACAAAATGTTTTAAACTTTTGGGAAATATCAAACAAAATTAATTACTAAGCAGCAAATCCAAATTAACACACAAATAAAAAAAATGAGAAAACTCTAATAAGAAGAAAATTTCATAGCACAATTATCTAATAATTAACCAAAAAGCATAAAAAATTAAAAGAAAATAGTAATTACCAGGGATAGGGTAAGGACTAATGGCAGTGGTTTTACAGTAAGCTTCATTATCAGACCCAAATAGATCTTTTCTTCTTCTTCTTCTTCTACTTGTACTTGTTGTTCTTCTTCATCATCATCATCATCATCTCCAAAAAGGTCCCTAGTATTATTATAATTAAAATCTTCATAATTATTGTTATTTAAATTAATAATAATATTCTCTACTTCTTCTCCATTCTCTACCTTCTTCTCCTCCTCCTCCTCCTTTGCTTGCACTCCCACTGGCACTGCTGGACTCTCCCCCATCACTGCCGTTGGATGAAGACGACGCCGATGACGACGACGATCGCGTTGAGGAGGCGGAGGATGACGAAGACGAAGACGACGACGATGAAGAAGCCGACGACTCGTGGGTCCCGTCTTTTTCCTCGTGGTTGTTTTCGTATTGTTCCCCAAATAGATCGACGTCTTGATCTGGGAAATCCATAGGGGTTTCTATGGCTTCACTATTTCGGTGAACGAGAGAGAGCTGAAAGGGTACTGCTTTTTATCAATTTATTTATGAGTAATTTCCCAAAACAAAAAAACAAAAAGTATTGTCTCGATCCCGATGGCGAAACAGTGAGTGGACTCGGATACGTTTAAAAATCTTATTGGGCTTTGTTGGGCTGGATAATGAGATGGGCTCATTAAATTGATTGTAAATTCTGTTTACTTATTATATCAATATCAAACACCCCGCTTAATAATTTTCGTGATGGAATTGAATTGGTGAATTTAAGGAAATTAATATAAAATCTCTTAATAGTTTAAAAAAGCATACAATCATCTATTTATTAACAGATTTCCATAAATTAACAACAAAACAGCAGATTTATTTTATAACCAGAAGCAGCTGTTCTCATACAGATGGAACATAAGCACATAAATTTCATAGAAACATACAAGTGGTAACTTTCTTTTTTAAACCTGCCACCCGATTCGAGATTAAATGGAGCATGACTGTTCCCGACTCTTATAAGAAATACACATGACTCGAACTCATGACCTAACATCCAATTAATGAGGCTAGGAGTGAGTATCTGCATTAATTCCATTATTCACGTCCGGCATGGCATGTTGAACTACTATTTCATGAAGTTGTACTTCAGCTGGAACAGCAGATGGTAGCTGCTGCTGTTGGAAAGTGAAACGGAAAACGAGAGGTGGGATTGATCTGAGAGCATGAAGGAGGCAGTCAAATAAGCACTGGAGGATATTAAATAACATACCATACAAAGGAGAAGTGAAAATGACAATGAGATAGACAACCCAGAAGAGCGATGGCGGGAAAATAACAGAAGCTAACATGCAGATAGCAACCGGGGCGGAGAAATACCCGGGCTCCAACCGGATTTGTTGAACTTTGAAATGGAGTTTGATTGAGGTGAATAATAGGATCATCATCATCAAGGTGGTGGTGGTGATGATGATGAGAATGAGAATAGGATATGATTGATCATGATTGAGAATGATGTCGGCCAAGTGATGATCGTAGTTTAAGAACTCGAAAGAGGTTGATCAGAATTGAGAGGACATATCGCAATTCTACATAGCACTCTATCGATCAGAGTTTGCCTATTCAATGGTGAAGAAGTGCACCATGCATATTGAGCTATATTTATAGAAAGTGCATGTAATAATGTAAGGGTATTATCGTTTTCTCCATTTTGGATTTATGAGTAAATCTTCATTAGTTTGCTTCAATTTTTCCTCCACTGGAATTTCAGTTATCATAAAAGTTTTTGTCTCTTCTTCTTCAAAGGTCATGGGTTAATTAACATTGGAGGAAAGTGCAAGGAAAGTATAATGGCTTTACCTATATCCCATTCTTTTAAGATCCATAATTTATATTTCAATAATGATTGATATATTAAATGAGTATTCTGTCAATAAATGTACATAATTTCTCTTTGAAAATTTTAATTATATATTCATTCTCTACTCAATAAATATATCTATAGATATTCTTTATATTTTGGATAATAGGTTGTTAATCATATAGAATAATTTTTTAATATCATTATTGTATGAGTGACATAATACCACCAACCAATATATAATTATCTAATATATAGGAGTTGTGTTAAATAAAACTATAATTTATTCAGTTTTTTCACTATTTAATATGTGTGACAATATTTTTATGTTGTTACTTGGGTAATGTCATAATACTGTTATATAATATAATTAAATTTGATTTTTCAATTGATCCCAAATTTTACTTAGATTGAATTAACACATTTTAGTCGATATCTATAAGTAAAAACTCAAAATTGAAAAAAAAAAATATATTATACAATGATTATATCACATCATTAATATAACAGACTAACAGTTCAATAATATATTACGTGTTAATAATAAATAATAATTAAATAAATATTAATTGTATTTCACATAATTTTTGTATTTTATATAATTATTATGATTGGGCATATCACGTTATCAAAAATTAATGGTGAAATCGCAAAGTTA
Source organism: Zanthoxylum bungeanum (assembly GCA_019454045.1). Lineage (NCBI taxonomy): Eukaryota > Viridiplantae > Streptophyta > Magnoliopsida > Sapindales > Rutaceae > Zanthoxylum > Zanthoxylum bungeanum. The sequence goes on along the minus strand of SKCR01023846.1, from coordinate 6,578 downwards.
AAAAGTTACAAATATGTACCAATGATAATTTTTTTGTGGTATAGGGATTAAAATCTAACTTCTAAATCATGTGATTGAATCTAGAATGTGTATTTCTTGTAAAAACCTGAGATAATCACAGATTTTACCTATTTCACTTAAATCCAAATCAGGTGATGTGCCGACATAATTTTCAATGTTTCAAAAAAAAAATCAATTAATCAATGAGCAATGATACACATACATAAACTCCTACTTACAATTTATACACCTCTCTCACTATAGCTACAGTGATGCTACAATAATCACTGTAGTTACAGTGAGAGTTGTGTGTAGAAATTATAAGTAAGAGTTTATGTATGTGTACCATTTTTATATTGCCCCGACCGAGTAGGGACCACAGAATCAACAAACGTTTACAGCCAAAGTTCCAATGGGCCCCTCCACAAGATTGGGCCCCTCCTCCCACATAAAGCCAATGGGCAAGTGGTAGCACATGTTCTCACTTTGGATTCATGTCCTTGCAGGGAAAGCTTCCGGGGAATCTTGTTAAATTGATACCGTCGTCAAAGAAGTTTTATATATATATATTTTTTTAATTTAAATTTCTTAGAAGACACCACAGATAAAACCTTTTTGAATTTATTAAGGTAAGAATATGATCCTATCAGAACAATGAAATTGATAATTTCTCTAACAACACTTTTGATGAGAATTTATTAAATTAAATATATTTTTAATAAAGAAATTAATCATATTATTTATTTTGGAAAATAAGAAAAATCAAAATAAATATTTACTAAAATACAATAATTTAATACTTTTAATAATTCTATCACATAGTTAACAAATCAATTAGGGAAATTTTATTAATTTTTTACATAAAAATTAATAATAATTTTATAATACACTTAAATGTATAAGTATAAATTTTTATGAAAACTTATATTTGAGGTGAGATTCTTGACGACCGTCTAAATTGATTAAGAGTCGAGTCACCTATGGACACATTTCGTATCAACAAAGATTATCAAAAAAAATTTCATCACTTTTGAACAGTGACATGTCCTTTAGAGGGTTGCACCCCAACCCTACGGGTGCATTTGAGGCACCCTTCCATGCTTATAAAAGGAAGCTTTATGTTTCTTTTTACAAACAAGCAAGAAATCCGAATTTCATCCAAAACTCAGTCTCATATTGTTTCTTGACTCTGAGAGAATTCCACCATATTCCAAGTTTAAGATCTTGTTAAGGCATGCCCTTTGAACAAGAGGAATCCGGGTTATCCTATGAGAACATTAGCCACAAATCCGTAGAGCACCGAGACGAGACTGATAAGCTCTTACGGACAGAGATTAATCTCGACTCGGATCACTACATTCATCATTTTCCAGGTTTTATTTACATATCAAGTTCTAGGATTTTGCTAGATCTATTTTTAGTTTCTGGTTTTGATTTGTTTGTTGCATGCTGAATTGATGTTTAATGACACTAATATGTACAACAATCTTAAGAACTTATCAATCTAGTGTTGTTAGATAGTAATTCACATGCTAGGTTAGGAAATTTTCTGGAAAAATACAGAATGTGCATGAAAAACCCGTAGGGCGTTCGAACGCCTGAAGCACGCGAGGCAAAAATCTGAAAATTCGTAAGAACGTTCGAACACGTCTTCAAACCGCCAACTCGAACGCAAGCCTTCTGCCTAAGAACGTTCGAACGCGTCTTTAAACGCAAATCGAACGCAGATCTTCTGACTTAGTTCGTTCGAAACGCTCCTAAACGCAACTCGAACTCAAACTCTCTGGAAACATTCCGTTTGAATGCGTTATCAAACGCAACTCGAACGTACACACACTGGACAGTCTCGTTCAAACGTAGATACGAACGGTGGCACTAACTAATCTGTCCTGGAATTGTTATAAACTGCAAAGACTTAGATTAATTCAAGTATTAACAGTATTAACATAGTTAATCATATACTGAATCACTATAATCTTGGTAGTATAGATTTAAGTTATTATTAGGTTGTTCAATTATCACAAGCATACACTTAGTGATAAAGTTTAAAAATTTATTGTGTGTTGCATACTTGATTGAGAATTAAAGTGTAATTTTACACAAGTAATTCCACCCAATCTTGTTTGACACATACACATATATCTACACATATCGCATATTGTATTGTGACATTTAAAAGTGAAATACTGAGTTTGAATTGCTAAGAGGTTCTATTGAGAAAGTGGTTAAATGATATTCTGTCAAAAATGCGATAATAGCCTAAGTGGTCAGGGACTTAAGTGGTTACTTCGGACCCCCCTCGTTCTCTGGGAATATTCCTATATCTACTTTTCATAAGAAATCTTAGTCGGAAATTCAAGGACTTGTGTTTGTTGGTACTATTGTCTAATAGAACAACGAGTAGATACTTGGTATATCATTTGAACAAGATCATTTGTTGATCATTGTACAATTTATCTTTTGTAGACCTATTGACCCCTGTTGATTTTTCCAAGCGAAAACATCATAGTACTGGTGTCTCGTGGAGAAAATCAGGAGAAGTTTGGTGGGGCAAACTTCAAACAGTGGCAAAGCAAAATACTGTTCTACCTGACAACTCTGCAGTTGGCTAAATACCTCAAAGATCCTCCGGGTCCTATGAAGGGTAATTCATAGGCAGCCAAGGAACTGCAAGAAGAGACATGGTCTTCTGGCGACTTCCTACGCAAGAACTACCTTTTGGGTGGTCTTGACAATACCCTGTACAATGTGTACCAAGGTATGTCTTCTGCGAAGATTCTATGGAACCTTTCGAGAAGAAATACAAAACCAAGGATGTCGGACAAAAGAAAAATATCGTGGGTAGATTGATGTCTCAGTTGGGTGAACTGCAGTTGATCATTCATGAAACACTAGATGAAGGAATGAAACTCTGTGAGACGTTTCAAGTTGCCACCATAATTGGAAAGTTGCCTCTATCATGGAAGAACTTCAGGAGCTATCTGTAACCCAAAAAGAAGCAGATGAACCTTGAATACCTTGGAGTTCGAATGAGAATCGAAGAGGACAACATGATGTCCGAGAAGGCCATCTACAAGACTATAGAGTTTAAGGCCAACATCATTGAGGGTGTAAAGGGTAGCAAGAAGTGAAAGAACAGTGAAGCTGATTCTTACCAAGCGAACAAGAAGTTCAATGGGAAGTGCTACAACTGTGAAAAGAGTGGTCATATGACAAAGGACTGCAGAAACAAGAAGTCTCAGGACAAGGGCAAGAAAAATAAGGCCCATGTCGCTGAAGATGAGCAGCTGACTGATGAGATCTCAGAGATGAATCTATCAGCAGTGGTAACTGAAGCCAACTTGGTTGGGAATCCGAGAGAATGGTGGGTAGACACTGGGGCTAATCGTCATATCTGTGCAGATAGCAGAATGTTTTCATTGAAGAATTTTTTGCTTGTTCCAGATATTTGGAAGAACTTGGTCTTGGGTTCTCTCCTTAGCAAGAATGGCTTTAAGTTTGTATTTGTTTCTGACAAGTTTGTGTGGACCAAAAATGATGTCTATGTAGGAAAAGGAAACCTCACTGAGGGCCTTTTCAAATTCATCGATACAGTGCTAATAATAAAGCTACAACTCCCGCTTATATTATTGAGTCACAAAATGTATGTCATAAGAGGTTAGGACATGTTAATTATGATACGTTGCATACATTAACATGAACCTTATACCTAAATTTGCATTGGTAGCCAGCATAAGTGTGAGGCATGTGTTGAAGCAAAAATACATAGAACATCATAGAACGAAGTTATGAACCCTTGGAACTTGTATACACTGACGTGTGTGACATGAATACTGTGCAAACAAGAAGCGGTAAAAAGTACTTTGTCACTTTTATCGATGATAGCACAAGATTCAGTTATGTGTATTTACTGAGGAGCAAAAATGAAGTTATTGAGAGCTTTATACACTGAGAACGAAGTTGAAAATTAACTTGGTAAGAAAATCAAAAGAATCAGGAGTGATAGAGGTGGTGAATATGTTTCACCATTCGGTGAATATTGTTCAATGCACAGAATTATTCACGAAACCACTGCTCCTTATTCTTCTCAACAAAACGAGATTACTGAGCGCAAAAACTAAATGTTGAAGGAAATGATGAATGCCATGTTGACAAGTTATGGTTTACCTCAGAACTTGTGGAGGGAAGCCTTGCTTTCCGTGAACTATGTTCTGAACAAGCTTCCTCACATGAGATTGGACAAGACACCACATGAGTTGTGGAAAAGGTTATGTACCTTCCTATAAATATCTGAAAATATGAGGGTGTCTTACCAATTGCCAAAGTAATGGTTCCTAAACCTAAGAAGGTTAGAATAAGACCCAAAATTGTTGACTGTATATTCATTGGATATGCTCGCAACAGTAGTGCGTATCGATTCTTGGTACATAAGTATGAGATTTCGGACATCAATCTGAAGTGATGATTGAGTCAAGGAATGCAACATTTTTTGAAGAGACATTTCTTGTAAGGAAAGATAAAGAAGAGAGCTCTCAAAAAATCTATTGATACTGTCAAAGACAGTGATCAGGTTGACCAAGAGTCAGATCAACATGAAAATATTGAGGCAAATGAACCTAGACGCAACAAGAGAGCTAGAACGTCTAAGTCATTTGGACCTGATTTTCTGACATACTTATTAGAAAATGAGCCTTAAAGCTATAAAGAAGCAAAGTCTTCTCCAGAGGCATCTCTGTGGAAAGAGGCTATTAACAGTGAGATTGATTCAATCCTATAAAACCATACTTGGGAGTTGGTTGATCTTCCTCCAGGTTGTAAGCCACTGGGCTGCAAATGGATATTCAAAATGAAGATGAAAACGGATGGATCAATAGATAAGTACAAGACAAGACTTTTCATAAGAGGTTATAGATAAAAGGAAGACCTTGATTATTTTGACACATATTCACTAGTGACTCGTATCACATCGATAAGAATGCCCATAGCCATAACAGCTATATTTGGTCTTGAAATATATCAAATGGATGTAAAGACGACATTCTTGAATGGTGAATTGGATGAAGAGATTTACATGGAACAACCAGAAGGGTTTAATGTTCCTGGATAAGAACAGAAGGTGTGCAAACTTGTAAAATCCTTGTACGGGTTAAAACAAGCACCCAAACAATGACATGAGAAAATTGACAAAGAGATGTTGTCAAGTGGGTTTAAAACCAATGAGTGTGATAAGTGTGTGTACACCAAATCAACTAAAAAATGATATGTCATTGTATGTCTCTATGTAGGCGATATGCTGATAATTGGTAACTATCATGAGTTGATTCAGTCTACCAAGAAAGTGTTATCCAGGAAATTTGATATGAAAGATTTGGGAGTAGCTAACCTAACTCTTCATCTATCAAAGAATACTGGCTCAAGCGTATCGCAATTAGAGTATTCGAGGATCATCGGAAGTCTGATGCATCTCACGAATTGCACACGAACTGATATCACTCAAGCTGTGAACAGGCTTAGCAGTATACTTGCAATTCGGGACATAACCACTGGAAAGCTATAGTAAGAGTTTTGAGGTATGAGAAACTTCAAAATATGGCTACATTACGAGAGATATCCTGCTGTTCTAGAGGGATATAGCGATGCTAACTGGATATCTGATATAGTGGATTCCAAATCTACGAGTGAATTTGCTTTCACACTTGGTAATGCGGTCGTGTCATGGAAATCTTTGAGGCAAACATGTATTGCCCGGTCTACTATGGAATCAGAGTTCATAGCGTTAGACAAAACAACGGAAGAAGCAAAATGGCTTTAAAACTTCCTGGAGGATATTCCTAGTTGGCCCAAACCGGTGCCAGTGATGAGCATACATTGTGACAGCCAATCGGCCATTGAGAGAGCCCAAAATACAATGTATAATGGTAAGTCTCGACACATACGTCAGAGACATAATACCATAAGTCAACTGCTCTCAAGTGGCATAATATCGATCGATTATGTTGAGTCGAAGGAAACCTAACGGATCCACTAACTAAAGGTTTACCTCGAGAGCAAGTTGAGAAGTCATCGAGGAGAATGGGCTTGAAGCCTATAATCTAAGAATTGTCACTGTGGAAACCCAACCTAGCTGACTGGAGATCCCAAGATCTAGGTTCAAAAGGGACAATAGAAACTTTATGCAATTCAAAACAAGCATTGAAGAGTTTTGTACTCCTTCCCATTCCGATAATGACGCTGAGTGCTGTCTGTTATGGTTAGGATAAGCTTAGGCTTTTAATGATCACTATATTAGGAGATGAGTCTTAATGGGGGTAAAGGCAGATTACCTCTTCATAGTAGATCACCTATTTCAAGTAAGAAGTGAGGCCGCTTCCATAGGAACTTTTAAAGGCGGGTTACCCTAAAGTACTTGATGAATCTGGGACCGTTGTTCAGGGCCGAAATGAACACAACCGTAGTATGAGAAATGGTCGAAGTAAAGCTGTATGTTGGCAGTTGTATTGGTTTACACCAACGGCAGAACAGTTCAAGACTATGGGTCACTGGTTTGCCAAGTAAATCTGATTGTCATTCACTATGAA
>SKCR01023845.1:0-48578 GCA_019454045.1 Zanthoxylum bungeanum | reverse complement strand
GCTGCCACTAGAGCTGCAGTGAAGCTTGGATCCGCAGTAATGGCAGCCGTTGTTGCACTAATGTTGTCATTCACTGTGGTTGCATGCATTTGATCTTGAGGGTTAGGAAACCCTAAGAAATTTGATTGATTGTTATTAATAAGAACGTGATCAAAACCATGTGGCATGGGTAGAAAATTGTGATGAGGCAAGTTATAATTTGGTGAAGGGAATTGGAATTGGTATTGGCCTAGTGGCCTTTGAAATTCTGAAGCATTTGGATTGTTAGTGAGGTCTAATGTAATAGTGGGAAATGGAGCTGAAGCAGAAAGTGAAGCCAAGCTTGGTGCAAATGGGAGTGCAGATTTGGCTAAGAAATTTGGATTGATTAGTCCATCTGTGCTTGGGGTTGATCCTGAAAGCATCATCGACGCTGCGGCTGAGGTGGTTGATGCCATTGACAGGGCGGCCGGAGGCAGCGGATGGTTGTGATTGCCTTCATATGTAGTTATAAGTATCGTTCGATCCTGTGAACATCTTTGTACCTATGTAAAATAAAACTTAATTAATAAAGAACACCATAATCATCTATCAAAGTAAGAATTTTTAAGTGCAATTGTCCACTTTTTTCTACTAAATGGTGTTTATAGAATTGATGATGTGAATAAAAAATTTATGAAATTATTAATTTGGACAGCCTTTTGGAGGCATGATTCTATCATTCTAAGATCTTATTCTTATCTCATTTAGAACCTAGTCAATGATAATCGGCCAAGTGAAAGTTAGTCTTTACATAAATGATAGAGTCGTTCGGATTTTTTTATTTATTTATGAAGGAAGAAGAGAAGAACATATAATAATTACTTGTTTGCGGACAGGACAACCAGAAGTCATAGTGCAACGATAGTAAGCTCGAGGGAAAGGTTTTCCTTTTGCCATTTTTTGCCCATACTTTCTCCATTGACATCCATCAGAGATCTGTAAATTAACAAATGAATAGAAATAATGATTTAAAAAATTCCATCATCTATAATCATGTATATATATATTACAAAAATCAAAGGTACTTTATGGTGATGATAAAAACCATTACGATGACAAGCATGCATACACATATAGTAATAATCTTGACTATTACTTGATGCACAAATGTCAAGATCCAAACCATTGTGACACACATAATGGTTATAATTCTACTCATACATGTTAATTTTCCCATAGAGAAGCAAGCACTACAACTAAGCAAGAAATAATTATTCAAACTTAAAATTTTACAGCAGAATTAGAATAAGATATAACAATATCGTCAGTCTTAATATCCTCGGTGCTCAATGTTATTTTTTAGGTTTTATTAATCTAAATCATAACATAATATTATAATAAAAAATGGAAGTCCCAAGTCATTAGTTATTTTTCAAAAAAAAAAAAATTTGGGGCTATAAACAAGACCAGCTAGACAGATAAGAATAATGATGTGTGTATTTAGAGGGTGGTAGAATGTGATTAAAACTAATAACAAAGTATTAATACTTTATAATGAAATTATTTTTTAATAATAAAATACTAGTTCTTTGTGACTATTTTTAGTCACCGTTTAGTTTGTTTATCATTTTTCGGCATATAATAAGTTTACAATTCTCTTTTGACTAAATTCCTTAAACTTGTGCTTCAACTATATCAGGCGCGCAGTTACTATTACCATCTCAAAATTGTAGGCGCTGTAATTGTTTGTTCATGCATCTAAGCCACCATTTTTTTTTTTAAATTTCTATTTGTTACATCGATTCCTCTACTATGTCAATGGTTTGAAAATAATTATATATTATAAAATTAATGAAATTTGATTAAATATGAACATACCATTGATGCTTCTGATCGAGCTCGAACTGAGACACGAGCTTTTCTGATCATTGACATGGTCTGTGAAGCTTGTTCATCAACATCTCTTGAATTATTAAACCTTGGAACTTTGTTAGAACACCAGCCATCTGAAGGCTGCTGAGCTGCTCGTTGATCTGGGTAGCTTCCTTCTCTTTCAGTTCTTTCACTAATCCTCTTACCCAAATCTAAAGCAACAATTTCATTACCATTATTGAAAATTCTCTTGATCTTTCCCGTTTCCATGGATTCGACTATTGAAAATTCTCTTGATCTAGCAGTCTCCTCTGAGGAATCAATTTTTTCAGCTATTGTTGCTTGACCCAGATCCATAAACTGTCTCGCAACAGCAGCTTTTTCGCCATTAATCATCATCTGAAAATATTCCACTCAAGTACACATGAACAATTAAAGCATTAGTTTGTAGTCCTTAGCTTTTGAAATTTCAAATAATTTTACTCTTAGAGAATATAATTTTAAACACTCTCAAACGGATACTAAATATGATCTTAATTAATATAAAGTGTAATTGCACCAAAAATTAATTACCATAGGCTCAAGGTTTGGTGTATTTCCAGCTTTGCTAATCTGTTGGCGCTGCATAATTGCATAAAGATGCATTTGTAATGCACGATAATCATTATTAACCTGATTAAGCAGGCCTCTCAAACGTTGATTTTCTATATTCATTTCCTTTAAGTCAGCTTGTACAATTGCCAACTGTAACATTAGAAAGTACAATTAATTTTATACTTAATGTGAAACTAAAGCTAGAAATTAATTAATTTTTTTCAATCAATTACCTCATTGGATTTTTCACTGGTTGTAGAAGTAGTTGAAAGATTTAAACCGGTCTGCAGCAGCAGCAGCATATGAAAAATAAATAAATACAAAAAAAAAAAAAGAGAGAGAGAGATACCCAAATGATTAAAATCAATTACAAATTAAAGATTCCGTGTACTACTAATTAAGCTTACATTTACGTTGAGTATAATTCCTTGTTCATCATCTGTGCTCTCAACTCTTGACCTTTCTTGATCAGAAGGTTTAAGATGATGATGATGATCATCATCATCATGAGCAAAGAAGTTCATCTCATTGACCACTACTCTTTTATCATCTTCATCTCCACCGTTGATCATCAGAATCCGATCATTATCTTTGCCCATGATCATATGGCGATTACAAGTAGTACTAGTATTGAAGGAGAGTCTCAGTGAATTGTTCAAATATATATATAATGAAAATTATGACACAAGAGAAAGAAAAGAAAAAGAAAATAAAGGGTGTGAGATATTGAAAAAGAGAGTGAAGTTTCTTATTAGTTTTTCTTTCCTTGAGAAGAAAAAGAGAGAGCATCATGTATGAATACATACATACATATATAAATACATATAGATTTCAGAAGTGTAATGGGTGTTAGGTAAGGTGGTGCGTCAAGAGACAGATGGCAGCTGCTAAGTATCAGGTCATTAAGAGAGAGAGGGGAAGTGAGATCTTCCTAATCAGGTTTAAGAAAATTAAAATAATATTATAAAGAAATTAAATTCAAGAATATTCTAATTCCCCGGTATAGATATGAATTTTTTCTTATAGTGGTTTTATTTTTTATATGTATTTGAATTCATAAAAAAAAAAATTTGTGGTTACCTTATAACAATCTACCATCTTATGAGTTAATATTCTTGTTGAACGTGAATTTCTAATTTATGATATATGATGATCTGTCCCATTAATAAGATAGTATCCACTTTGATAATCTAGAGATTAGCTCAATTATATAACCCCTTCACGGTATTGGGGAAATCTTGCTTCATTCTTACAGTTTTTGTGTTTCAAATTATCAGTTAACATTTTCTCTGTTTTTTTCCCTTAATTTTTTTATCAATCACTCATGTCCGAAGGACACTAATTAAAAATTCATTTTAGGAAAGATTTGACATCATTTTTATGGGAAATGAAAAAAAAAACAGTCAAAGTATAATTATAATTTTTTTATTTTTCTCATCAAAATTTTCCTAAAATAGATTCTTAATGAGTATTTTTAGGACACTCGTTACTATTTCCCTTATTATTTTAATGATAGCTCGTTTTCTATAATAATAATACAAAATATTGTCAAAGATTTTACTTGAGAATTAGGGAGAAGCAAGCAACATATGTTTCATTTGGTTGTCCAAAAGAATCCCAAGTAACCTTAATAAAACCATTTTAGAAGTCCCGTCGATTTGAAAAGTGAAAAAAGAAAGTTGTGTGAGTTTGACTGTTTCCTCAAATAAACGGTCTCGATTGGTCGAGTGTTTCCCACATGAGGTGGAAAGGTGTAAAGTCAATGATGTTGAACGCCATGGTTCTGACTACTTTATTTGGGACCCACTACATAGTTTGAACATTGACCTTTTTGGGTCATACAAAAGAAAAATAATTAAATAAAAATGAAAATTTGAATAAGAAAAATGATTTTTGTTTTTTTTTTTTTTTTGAATACACGATTGGTCCGTGTGAATAATTATATATATATATATATATATATATATGTTGATGAATGATTTTCGTTACATGGGCAAATCGGTAAACTCACTCCTCGAACAATCCTCCATCAACTGTAAATTTGTTTAGTTTAGGGACCAAATGTAAACTTAGCAAAAGATGAGAAAACACAGATGTCCGACCTGCCTATTTCTCGAGCTCGTCTCACCGACCTCTTACAAACTCGCTCTTACACTTAAGCTTTTTGCTTTCTATTACAAGTGAATAATGAAATATAATTAGCCAACCCTTTAAAATGAATTCACAATCAATTTATATACTAGGGCGAACTCTACTGTTCCCCTATCTTTATGACGTCAGCCACATGAATCTGCCTCTACTGTTAAGCTCTCTATCCCAACTGTTCTGTCGACTCTCACCCTACCACCTGCAACTCTGTTATATGAACTTCATTAAAAAATGCTACTCTTGGTAACTGCCACACGATATCTGCCTATGCCAGCCCATACTTCAACCACTCCTACACGGTAACTTGTGTCAGAAGATAATCCTGTAACCTACCCAGTCACATCAGACCTTTTAGAGAATGTGAATTCCCATACAGGGCTTACGTCACTTGGACTTGATCATACCGTTACCACCACGACCCGCCCTACTAGGTCGGGAGACATAAACAACAGTTGTAATGGTCAGATCTGAGGCATTTGGTGCTGGGAACTATAAATAAGATGGTGGTGCACGAAACCGGAACCTGATCTGGTGTCCTCGGGCTGATGCATGCTCTTGACACGCTGCAATCCTAGAGGGGTATGATCTACGAGGATCTGGAAATATAGAAAAAAGGCCACGATGGAAAAAACTCAACTCATCAGGCTATTATTAGAACAACAAGGCCTCGGGAGAGAGAATCTGACCTTGAGCAATCATAAGTCACTTGGCAGGGGAATGAACCCTCCTTGCGCCAATACACAGGAAAAGAACCTCGGTGGAACGAATACAGCCCCGAGCCATAATCTCAAAGTGGTTTCGGTGGAACGAATGCAGCCCCGAGCTAGTGCAATAATTTAGCCACAAGGGAATGATCCCTCATTATGCCAACATTTATATAATGGAATAACCAGAACTACGAGAGTATTTCCCTCCCCGTGACCGGCCTACCCGAAGTTACATAATGTGATAACCAGAACTACGAGGGCATTTTCACTCCTCGTGATCGGCCTGCTCGATGATACAGAATGGGATAGCCTGAACTACGAGAGTATTTTTCCACCATGTGATTGACCTACACGATGATACATAATGGGATATCATGAACTACATGTGTATTTTTTCTCCTCGTGATCGGCCTACCGAATGATACAAAATGGGATATCCTGAACTACTGGGGCATTTTTCCTCCCCGTGATCAACCTACCTGATGATATAGAATGGGATATCATGAACTACGGGGACATTTTCCCTCCTTGTGATCGGACTACCCAATGATACAGAAAGAGATATCTGATAAGCGGAAAATATATCAATATTTACGGCCCCTTTTACTTAATATTTTGTATAGTTTCTCGAATTTTGTGAATATTTTGGTGTGTTTTGTGTTATTTTGTAGATAAATAAAATATTGGGACTCACTGGAATCAAATCGGGGCAAAAAACGACAAAAAACGGATGCAAAAGGGCAAAATGGGAAATTTACTATTCAGATGTCGCGACGCTCAAGCTCAACGCGTCGCGACGCTGAAACGTCATCACGTGGATCATCACCGCGTCATCACGTGCGTTATAACCTCGTCATCATGACGTCAGCACAATTATTGATCTGTCGACATCTGCCATCTACTATAGCGCGCGTCGCGACGCGCAAGTCCTTTACGTCGCGGCGTGGCCCGATTTTGAAGCCTATAAATAGAGGCTGATTTCATTTGAATTCTTAATACTTTCTTCAGGGGAATTTCCTTAGAATACTAAGAATAGAGTATCTTGTTTGTTTAATTTCAGTTTTCTTGTATTTAATTTTTATTTTAAGCAATAAATCTTTCTTTATTTTACTTAAAAACATGAGTAGGTAACTTCTTTCTGCTGGGGTGAAGGTGAAACTTTTATTATAATAATTTAGATTAATCTCCCTTATTTTATAATATATAAATTATCTTAAAACCTGATTTAATTGGATACCGCCTTTATGGTCGGTTGAACTTAATTAAATTAATTTTTACCTGACTTAATTGGATTCCGCCTTTATGGTCGGTTGGAATTAATCAAAATCTGACTTAATCAGAATACCGCCTATATGGTCGGTTGGTAATGTAATGCAAATTTATATATTATAATAAGAGATATTTCTAGATTTGAAATAATAAAAGTGTATCCCAAACCCCATCATTTTATTTCATTGTTGTAATAAACTTGACAAATGGATTTTAGGTTTATTTATTGAGTCTTAATCTTAATGCTTCTTATTAACTGGCCACTAATAAGATTGATTTGGTAAACTTAAAATGAACTTGACAAATGGATTTTAGGTTTCAGCTTTAGACTCAATAGCTCACGATATCACATTCACCTTAGTGACTTCCTTCCAGGATAAACATATACCTGTCGGGCGTGGGTAGCCATAATTGGAACTTGAACTTAATGAATTCGGGTAACTTGGTTAACATAGACATATAGTTAATAGGGTTACTTTGGGTGTTTGCATCTGACCATCGACAGAAGCTTTTGCATAATTTTGTGTTCCAGGTTAATAAACCGATATATTGCATAAACATAAGATAATCACTTCATCTTTAGAAGAATATTGGAATGATTCACAACCCTGAATAGTTTCATAATATTTATTACTTTTTAGAATTTACTTTCGCATTATTTTAAATTATTTGTCTTTAGTTAAAATCACCAACTAAACAACAATCAATTTTTAGATACTTGTAGAAATTTAACTTCAATAAATTAATAGCTTAGGTATTAAGTCATCGTAGGATCGATACATTTTATACTACTTGAGCGACACGTGTGCTTGAGTTACGTGAGTGATTTCACGAATCAATATCCTGAACTACAGGGGTATTTTTCCTCCCCGTGATCGGCCTACCTGAAGTTATAAACATAATGAGAGCCTGTTCTCTTAAACTCCCCAAGTTTAAAAAGCACTGGGTTGTGACGCTCCACCCCGGGGTTTCGTTGATGACACCAATGATTAATATGCCATGGGAGGTTCTCGACCATGAGCATCTCACAAGAATATTGAACATGGTGTTTCCCATCAAATAAATAACAAGAAATGTGAACAAGTTTTTTATTTAAGAGTGGAAAGCCTTTATTCATTTTCTAGGGATTTACTACCCCTTCTTACAACTCTCTTGAGGGTCATTATAAGAGAGGCTCTATTGAAAATATCCCTCCAGCTCCTCGTCATTTCAGGACTTCTTGAGCCGGATAGTCCTGGCCATCTACTCCGGGTGATAGGTGACTGACCTGGTGATATTGCTACTAGCGTTGCCTCATCCTCATGACCTTATGATCAACATACTCGCCGAGGTAGCCGTTCCTCACCAGGTCTTCCATTTACTCATGCAGGTCCTTGCATCTATTCGTGGCATGTCTCATTACCTTAATGTGCAAACAATAAGCCCGATTGTCTTTCTTTTCAATCGAAAACATCCTTAGGTCGGGCTCAGCCAATAGACCTTTATCCTGGATCTCCCAAACTATCTGCGCTAGAGACCAGTTAAGGGCAGTATACTCAGTGTCCCTGTAGTCTTAAGCTCCCACTGGGTAGGTCCTAGTTTCTTCCTTTACTTAGTCATCTGATCTATTTCTTCAATAGCTAGGCTCGTACTACTGGCAATATCTCTCCTCCTTCAACTAGGCCCTTCCTGCGTCTGCTCTCCCGACGCTCTTTCTTCTAACTTTTCAATTCTCACATTCATGGCCTGTATGAAGGCTCGAGTTCCATATATTTCTATCCGTAAGTTCTCCTCCATTCTCTCCATCCACCTCTCCACCGTGGCCTCTGAAGATCTATGGTTCTCGTCTACTGCCATCGTCTCAACGTGTTTGTTGCTTCTTATACTGGTCCCCACAAACGGTGCCAACTGTTGACGACTGATTTTCATTCCAGGGGAAATGCATAAACTCACTCCTCGAATAATCTTCCATCAACTGTGAATTTTTTTATTTTGAGGACCAAAGGAAAACTTAGCAAAAGATGAGAAAACACAAATAAAATAAAGGGTTCAACAGGATTCAACAGAATGATCCAACCTACATCCACGGGCACAAGGGAAAAGAAATATTTTATTACGTGGCCTGGTATGACTGACCTGCCTATGTCTCGAGCTCGTCTGACCGACCTCTTACAAACTTATCCTTACAATTAAGCTTTTTGCCTTCTATTGCAAGTGAAGAATAAAATATAATTAGACAACCCTTTAAAATGAATTCCCAATCACTTTATATACTAGAGAGAACTCTATTGTTCCCCTATCTTTATGACGTCAGCCACGTGAATCTGCCCCAGTTGTGTAGGCTCTCTATCCCAACTATTTTGCCGACTGTCACCCTACCACCTACAACTCTGCCATATAAACTTCATTGAAAAGTGCTACTCTTGGCAACCATCACACGCTATCTGCCTATGTCAGCCCATACTTCAACCACTCCCACACGGTAACTTGTGTTAGAAGATAACCTTGTAACTTGTCTCAGTCACATTAGACCTTTTAGAGAATGCGAATTCCTATACAGGGCTTACATTATTTGGACTTGATCATACTGTTACCACCACGACCTGTCCTACCAGGTCGGGATACAGAAACAACAGATGTAATGGTCGGGTCTAATGTCTTTCCTTCGCTTCTGTGAACATCTTTACACCTCGGGTCGGATATCAAATTTGAACCGACCCCGAGCTCTTCACTGTGTTAGACGCCTCTGCTTTTTGGGCTTGGGCCCCCGAACCTTGAAAATGGAAATCCCTTTTATAACCTTTCCTGGGATCCTGATTTCTTGGGGGCCGAAAACCACCACTAGTAATATATATAGAATCTTTATTTAATAATACACTTTATAAAAATAAACTCTACGCTATAATAAGTTATAAATTTTGTCCATTATTAAGAAATTTACCTACATATAACAAAAAATATATATATGTTATGTTCACTAGTAGAAAAACTGGTTATCTTGACAGTACATTCTCTGTCAAAAAAGGAATTTCTTGACAGAAAACTCAAATGTCAAAAATCAGGGTGTTAAGAATTATTGACAAACTTTTTGCTATCAATAATTCTTGATAGACTTTTATTACAGATTATTTCTCTATCAAGAATTCTTGACAAATTTTTGACAGATTTTGTTTATCAATAAATCTCGATAGAAATAATTCTGTCATAAAAATCTATCACGAACACATGATAAATTAATATGACATATTTTTTTTTATCAAGAATTCTAGGTGGGAAATAAAATTTGTAATTTTCCATTTTAGCGCAAATTTTGGGAGGAAAATTTAAATATATTTTTTGCAATTCAAATAATGGTAGAAATTTGATTTGAATTTTTTATCATGTGGTATTGGCAGATAATATTTGTCATGCAAATAAATATTATACAAAAAAATTGAAACAAAACCTGCAAAACTAGTATATCTGTTAAACTATAATCATTCAATAAGGATGAAAAAATTATTAAATAAGACCTAAAATAAAAGATGTGTAGAAACCGATTTCCTAACGCAGCGGAAACACCTTATGCACCCGAGATAGGACTTGAAACATTTTTCTGCCATTCCCTTCACTTGGCCGAATATGACCAGCTGCTTCACTGAAATTTTGCTCATGATTTTAACAAAATTTCAGCCCCCAAACAGCCCCCGAACAGCCTCCGAATAACGGCTCAAAACTTGACTATTTGGACCCGAAATGCACATAGGTCACTGCCCAAATTAGCCCATATTTTCGTGAACACCCCAGTATTTTCAGGTATGATTTTTAAGTCAATAACATCCCTACAACACTCTCAAAACACCCCTTAAAGTTTCCCATTTTTCTGGATTTAAAAACAAAACAAACTGAGCCCCGTTACACAAAGTGATATAGGGTAGTAAGCATAAAATCGCTCACTGCCGTGTGGTGTATTGAGAAGAAGAAGTTGATGAATTTTGTTCGACACAAAATAGCTTTACGTGCTATATCTCGTTACCAACAGAATATAGTGTGGGCTATAGATTAAAGTGTTACACAAGTTTTTCTTTTGGTTTTTCTTGTTATTGTTTTTCTTCTCTTCAACACTTGAGAGAATTCTTGGAACAAGAAAGGGTGGCTAGGGTTAGAATGAATTAGGTTAGGCAAAATAAAATATCATTTTCTTTATATACCTAGGGTTTTATTATTTCCAAAATAAAACAAATTATTCCCCTCCCCTAGAGGTAAGTTTCGGCCAGTCTATGATTGGAAAAAATTTTGTAACATCAAAACTTTACTTAATGTTAGAAGATGTTACAAAAATAAAAATGTTATTACCTTTTAAAAAAGGTGTAGCTTCCAAAACTAACCAAAGGTTTCCAAAAACCTATTTTTTGGGAATACAAAAATTAAACTCTTTATTAAATTATATATAATATAACTTAATAACATGTAATTAATAATTATCATATAATTATTAAGAACCATATATTAAAATTAATAAATAGTTTCAAGTGAGATAAAATAATATTATTAATCATATTAATAATATATATTATACATATGTGAGTATATAATGGGACTATCCAATTATATTTAATCTGCTACAGTATATCAAGCTAGCACGGGGATCAAATTGACCTACGGTTACAAACTCCAATAATCATGGAATATTATTTAAACTCTTAATTAAATATTTTGAATTATTAACTCCAAGTTGTTCCACTAAGAACTCGAAACTGCACTCTTGTTGCAGCATATAGATAATTTAAGCCGAACCAGGTCGGTGTCCATCGATATAGTCATTACATACGAATTGACCCTTCACGAGTATCTCATAATTAGAGCCGGGTCATAATGTCCGTTATATCCCTCTAATTATTTTTTACCTTAAGTACCATTGATTCTCTAATTAACGATTTATTCATAACCATTATAAATGTTAATATTTCTATTCATAATAGAAAGACTTGAACGCTCTAACCGTTCAAGTACCGAATCAATCCTTAAGAAATATACTCTACTACTTCTCGCAAGAAGGAGTGAATTCCCTATCTATTTAGAATGTCCCCAGCTACACACCAAACCATGTCCCCAAAGTACGTAGCTAATGGTCGGGATTGTTACACCAACCTCACCTTTGTAAATCAAATGACATAGTCTATCATGCAGGAGTTCGTAGTATACTTAGGATTCAGATCAATCCATATATGAGCATCTAGTAGATTGAAATCAGTTTATTTATTTAATGGATATTACAAGAAACACATTTCTATCTAGTCCAGTCCTATATGATCACATAATATAATATGCATTCATTCTCATGTCACTACATGGACGATCTCAGATCTCACCATACAATTATAGAATGAACTACAGCTATAGATAAACTGCAAATAAAGTACTCGTTTTATTTGCTCTTTATGAACTATTTTATATTAATGACTTTAGACTTAAATCCTTTTATGTATGACACTCATACACCAAGTCTGAAGGCACATGAGTAATCTAAGGTAAACATGATAATTTACAATATGTGATATTAAACAAACACTCTGACAAATGAATAATGTATTTTTTTATTTCATAAATTATAATTCTGTTTAAATTATATGAAGCTCTAGGGCATATATCCCAACAATCTCCCACTTTTACTAGAGAAAATTAGATATATCACGTAATCCTAGACCATCTAGGTGACATTCAAACACTTTAATCGATAAGGTCTTTGTAAACGTATTAGCCAAATTATCTGCGGATGCAATCTTCGTGACAGAAACGTCTCCTGTTTGCACTATCTTCTTGATGAGATGATATTTTCTCTCTATATGCTTTACCCTTATATGGCTTATTGGCTCCTTGGAATTCGCCAATGCACTACTATTATCGCAATAAAGTGTGAGTGATTTATCCATATCTGGAACAACTTCCGGATCTCCCAAGAACTTCTGGAGCCAGACTATTTCTTTAGTTGCTTCGCAAGCTGTTACATACTCATCCTCCATGATGGAGTCAACAATACAAGATTGCTTTATGCTCCTCCACACAATGGCTCTACCACATAGGGTAAACACTGATCCAGATGTTGGTTTCCTAGAATCAACATCTGTCTAAAAATCAGAGTCCGTATATCCCCTGAGGATCATATCCTCACCAGAATATACAAGCATATAGTTTCTCGCGCTCTCTTAAGATCCTTGAGAATATGTTTCACAGCCACCTAATGATTTAATCATGGGTTAGACTGAAACCTACTGACTACTCTCACCGTAAAACAGATTTCCGGTCTCGTGTATAATATAGCATACATGAGACTACCAACTATTGAGGCATATGGGATATGTCTCATTTTCTTAACTCTTTGAGCTGTCGTAGGAGATTATTCATTCGACAAATGAATTCCATGTCGATAAGGCAAATTACATTTTTTGGAATTCTGCATCCCAAATCGCACAAGGATCTTGTCGATATAGGATGTCTGAAACATAGCTAACAGTCGTTTCTTGTCATCTGGAAGAATTTGGATCCCAATGACATAACTGACCTCTCCCAAATCTTTCATTTGGAATTGGTTAGCTAGTCAGTTTTCACGTCCGATAATATCTTTACATCATTCCCAATAAGTAAAATATCATCGATATACAAAATGAAAAAAACCACATTCCCGTCAATAACACGCTTGTGTACACAAGGCTCATCAACATTCTGCTCAAAATCATAAGACTTGATCATGGTATCAAATCTTATGTTCCAAGATCGAGATATTTGTTTGAGTCCATAAATGAACTTTTGCAGCTTGCAAACCTTTTGCTCTTGACCTTGGGCTATGAACCCCTCTAGTTGTACAATATAGATACACTCATCAAAATTTCCATTCAAGGATGCAGTCTTTATGTCCATTTGCCAAATCTCATAGCCAAAATATGTGGTAATAGACAGAAGAGTGCAAATGGATTTGAGCATGACTATTGGCGAGAAAGTTTCCTCATAGTCAACTCACTCTTTCTGGGTATAACCCTTGACCACTCCTAGCCTTGAAGGTCTGTACCTTATCATCTGCTCCCATTTTCCTCTTATAGGTCCATTTGCAACCTATGGGTTTTACCCCATCAGGTTGGTCTATAAGTTCCCAGACATAGTTGGAGTACATTGACTCCATCTCGAGGTTCATGGCTTTGAGCCATTCCTCTTTATCATAATCATCCATTGCATTATGATAGGTCAATGGATTATCTACACCATCACTGGAAGCGACAACTTATGCCTCTGTAACTCCTAGATAACGATCAGGTTGTCATACAACCCTCTCACTACGTCTAGGTTGTTGTACAACTTGTGCCTTTCCAACTTGCTCAAGAAAAAACTGGTTATCTTGACAGTACCCGCTCTATCAAAAAAAGGATTTCTTGTCAGAAAACTCAAATGTCAAAAATCAGGGTGTTAAGAATTATTGACATACTTTTTGCAGTCAATCATTCTTGATAGATTTTTATGATAGATTATTTCTCTATCAAGAATTTTTGACACATTTTGTCTATCAATAATTCTTGAAAGAATCAATTCTGTCATAAAAGATGTCACAGACACATGATAAATTAATATGACAAATTTGTTTCTATCAAGAATTGTAGGCGGGAAATAAAATTTATAATTTCCATCTTAGCGCGAATTTTGGGAGAAAAATTTAAATATATTTTTTGAAATTAAAATAATGGTAGCAATTTGATTTGAATATTTTATCATGTGGTGTTGGCAGATAATATCTGTCATGCAAATAATTATCACACAAGTAAATTGAAACAAAACATGTATAATATCCATAACTATTAATATAGTCATTAATAAAATATTATATATATTCCAACATATTTTTCCTTAACTTAAGTACTATACCAAAAACTAGTATTTCTATTAAACTACAATCGTTCTACAAGGATAAGAAAATATTAAATAAGACCGAAAACAAAAGATGTGTAGGAACTGATTCCCTAGCGCAGCGGAAACATCTTAGACACCCGGGATCGGACTTGAAATTTTTTCTGACATTCCCTTCACTTGGCCGAAATGACTAGCTGTTTCACTGAAATTTTGCTTATGTTTTTAATAAAATTTCAGCCCCCCGAACAGCCTCAGAACATCGGCTCAAAACTGGACTGTTTTGGACCCGAAATACGCCAGTCTCACTGCCCAAATCAGCCTCTATTTACCTGAACACCCCAGTATTTTCAGATCTAATTTTTCAGTCAATAACAGCCTTACAACACTCTCAAAACATACAGATTGGCCTTTCACGAGTATCTCATAATTAGAGTCGGGTCATAATGTCCATTATACCCCTCTAATTGTGTTTACCTTAATTATCATTGATTCTCTAAGAAATGATTTATTCATTATCATTATAAATATTAATCTTTTGATTTGTAATAGAAAGACTTAAGCGCTCTAACCGTTCAAGTACAAAATCAACCTTTAAAGAAGATACTCATCTACTTCTCGTAAGTAGGAGTGAATTCCTATCTATGTAGAACGTCCCCAGCTACACACCAAATCATGTCCCCAAAGTATGTAGCTATTGGTCGGGATTGCTACATGACGCGCTTAAAACGTGCTTCTTTACTCCCAAGTAAAAGAGTGTCGAAGTAATAAAATAACACGGTAAGTCCATGGTCGATCCACATGGAATAGATTTAGTAAAATAAAATAACAATTTGAGTAAAAATAAAAAGGCTTGATTTGTTTGAAATGATTGGAGAATTTTAAATTGGATTGCAATAATAAAATAAAATACTAGGGGTTAAAGGATCCACTTTTAATATTTCAAATTTAGAAATCTCACTTTTTATAATATATAAATTGTCATTATTACCCAATTAATTTATTTCAGGAATTAATTACGCCAAAATATATAAAACCAGTCATAAAGACAGTGATAACTTTTGTCTATAATAAGTCAAGTTAGGTACTCAATTATGCCAAATAAATAAAATTAGGTAGTAACAAAATTTGTCAATAATTAATAAATTAAGTATTAATCATTATATTATAATTTATATATTATAATATAAGTGAGATTAATTTATATTTTCATTTTAAAAGCTTCACCCCTTACCCCAGCAAAAATAAATTAGTTACTCATAATTTGAATAAAAACACACATGATTTTTATTACTGAAAGAAAAAGAAAATTCAAGAAAGCTTTAAAAAAATAAAACACATAAGAGCTGAAACTCCACAAATTTTCAGAGAGAATTGTGGAAATTAGATTGAGGAAAATGAGGTGAAGAGCACCTCTTGATACAATTGCAATTGCAAAATTAACCCATGTTTGGTGGAGAATGTGATGGTAATCCACCGAAAGGTGGATTTCCACCATCCAATTTTTTAAAATTTTGTTTTATAACACACTTTGGATTTTTCATCAATTTCAGCATTAAAAAATTCAGAACTAGAAAATCTTGTCAACAGTAAAGTTATAGATCTTTGAGTCTTCTTTCATTTGGAACTAGAATCACTTCAATCCGATATCGGAGTATAAAATTATGTCCAAAATATGAACATTATGCAAGGTTAGAATTTCTGAATTTATACACTGCTAGAACGCCCTTTCAAGTTTTTGGCTTCCAAAATCCAAATGTCATGTCCATTTTTCTACTGAGGTATCCAAAATATTATTTCACCTACATAAGAAATAAAAATCACAAAACATAAATTTAATTATTATTTTATAAATATGATAAATTAAGGGGATTAATGAAACTACAAGTGTAAAATGATTAATCTTTCTTTTAATAAATGTGTATTTTGTAGTGTTCATCACACCCCCCAACCAGCTTATTAATTTAAGCGAAAAACTTTAAAAAAATAAATTCTTATCCAAATAATAATTGTTCTTTTTTTTTCTAAATGATCAAATAAGTAAATTCTCGTGTATTTTTTACTATTCTTCTATACACACTTAAAATAAGGTATCAATCAATTCATTATTCCTACAATATTCACAGATCTTGTTGAAAAGAGAGTAATATTTTTTTCCTAAAATTATATTAGAGTTCACACATTTTGGCAATGAAAGTTTATTTATAAAAATAAAAAGATTTTTTTTTAAAAATAATAATACATTTTCAATCCTTATAACGAGCTTTGAGCCAATGACTCTCAAACCAGTTGGCTTTAGGGCACTGAGTGTTGAAACACCTCTACGGACTTAATTGCTCGGATTTTAGATATAAAAAATAAAAAGTGTATGATTTCCTTAAGTTTTCTCTATAACTCATGTAACGAGCTTTAGGCCAGTGATTCACAGACCAGTTGGCCTTAGGGTACTAAGTGTTAAAACACCCATACAGATTTAATTGCTCGAGTTAGAGAGGCTACGAAATCAAACTTATTTAAAAACACTTTTTTTTTTTACAAACTCAAGCTCTACCGTTTTAAGCAACAATCACTGCTTACTGAGGCAGGATGTCCGGTTACTAAGTAAAAACTTGATTATTATCATTTTTTTCATTTAATAACTAAAGCTCTACTGTTTTACTCGAACAATCACTGCTTGCTGAGGCAAGATGTCCGGTTACTAAGTAAAAATATGGTTAGTTTTTTTTTTGAATAAAAACATAAATTCCACGGCCTTTAGGTGCTACCTCCAACAAACTAGAGAACTGAATATTAAAAATTTTTCACTTACAACCCATGTTCATATGTTACCGTGTATGTTGAAAATACATGTCAAATGAGCATATGAAGATCAAATTTAATCAATATTATGGAGAATTCACAAATTTAAATGATTCAAAAGGAAAGAAATAACAATTCCAGTTGATTAGTTAAAAATTTATTGTTAGTTTGTGGTTAGTCAAAAATTTGTCCTTACACTGCCATCTCCGAACAATAATTTCACTTGGTTAGTCAAAAATTCCACCAACCTCACCTTTATAAATCAAATGACATAGCCTACCATGTACAAGTTCGTAGTACACTCAGGATTCGAATCAATCCATATATGACCATCTAGTAGATTGAAATGAGAATCTTTATTTAACGGATATTACAAGAAACTCATTTCTATCTGGGTCCAGTCCTATATGATCACATCATATAAGTGTTGGGAAGCGGCCGCGAGTGCGCATCGGAAAATCAAAATTATTATGCCACTTTTCCTTTGCCCAAAACCCATTTGTTTTTATTACTCAACGGCAAGACTACGCCTTGAGTGCACAGGTATTTTGCCCTTGGTGCTAGCCTAGGCAATACCTCAAAACTTTTAACTCGATGTTCCTCTAGTCAATTAGACTTAATGATCCTCAAATCAGTGGCTTACTCTTAAACTTTAGAGTTGCTCACTTATATAAACCCAAGATATGGAAGGTTTGGTGTAAAAATTTGTGAAGAATTCTTTGGGCTTATATAGTGCTCCAAAGACAACAAAATTAATTAAGAATCTGATGTGGGATAAAAGCTAATTTAATCTTAGCCATTGGTGTTGGTCTCTAAGACAATCCAAGATCATAATAAGTTATGAAAAATTGTGAATACAAAAGTAAAGTATGGCGGAATCATACTTACATTGAACAGATTTAGGATGCGTCAAAAACAAAACTTTTTGCTCCAAGTTTTCGGCCAAGCTCCAAGATCCAAGCTCCAAGCTTTTTCCTTTGATTCCAAGCTTTTGGGATGGTTTCCCTATCACATTGGATGATTCCTTTGAGTGCTAGCTCTTGAAGATTTGCAACAAATCTTCAATATTTCCTCCTTGAAGCTCACGGCCAAGAAGAGAAAAATGGGGAAAGGTTTTGTTTCCAAAATGGGCGTTAAAGTGAGAGAGAGATGTGAGTGTGTTGACTTGAGTTTTTTTTTATTTCAAAAATCTAATAATCATATAACAAACATTTGGTATTAGTCAATCAAGCCATCAACTTTAGGAAGTGTGTTGAACAAGTCTTCACTAACTTCACCAAAACCCATCAATTAAAGTGACAAGTGATGTGACATGTGGGCCCCACTTGATTCAAAATCCGAGTGGGCCCGCAACACATCCCGGGCTCGGGTTCACTAATTCCAAATTAACGAATTATCCGATGCGACGTAATTAAATCAAATTTAATTAAATGATTATGCCAAGCAAGATTACTATTCACGTCGCTCGCGAATTAATTCTAAATTAATTGTTTGGCCGAATTAAAATCCAATTTTAATTCCGTGTCGAAATCTAATTTCGTTTAATATATCGAATATATTATTTTATCGATTAATTCCAAATTAATCGTTCTATCTCTTTAAATAGTATTTTATCTCAGATTAATTATGCTCGAATCATACGTCATCGGTGAATCTTCGGGAAGCGACCCAAGAGATCCCTGGATATGTTGGCAGTAAATCCGGTCGTCGGACTATTCGAACACGTACGTACCTCATACTACGTTTTTACCGATTTACGAGATATGTTGGCTTCTAACAAAGCACCGTGCCTACCCAATTCTCTAGAAATATTCTTAATGGAATATATAATCTATATCAGGCGTAGTATACGTAGTATTGCGCATTGCGATCCAGTATCGGATGTCACATGCAAGGCTTGGGGCTGGAATAGTGTATGCCCCGTACGAAGCATATATCGGATTACAAGCAACTAGTCTCTTTAATCGGATAATCAGGACCATGTCATATTATCCCGATGGCTGCAACCAATTTAGAGTACCAGTTCTGTATCCTTGCGTGATCATCATCTCCATATGACTGAAGTGATACTTCCATCTTGACATCACACCAAATACACTACGATTCTCAATAAACCCGAAGAGGCATACACAGAACCTGTTAAAGTCCTGGATGACCAAAACCAAAGCGTATTGATTGTCGCAAGTACTAGAGATGCAAGTCTCAAGTTAAGACCAAATACACCTACCCTGATGCGGATTCCCATAGACACATAGTCATACTACCAATGGGATTCCACGGGGTCTATCCAGAGCGAAGCTGTTTCCGTACCATCAATAAACACAATCTTCTATCACACTTGCATAAGTATCCAATACTTAAATATATGAGAACTATGACGTTACGCTTCCATAACACGCACAAGTGCAATACTAGTCTATTCCGCATTATCGATGTCCAGTCTCGATAATACTTCGACTATGGATATTTAATGATTAAACCTTAATGGATTAATATTGTCTCATATCTTATAATCCGGAACTAATCATAAGGACTTTTATCATTTATATATTTAAGTAATCAAATTACAAAATGATAAAATGCAATTTCCATTGCTACATAATTAATTTGTACAAAAACCACAATGTCTTTTACAAATAGTGACGCTATGGGTCATAATTGTCTAACAACCTCCCACTTGGCCTATAGCCAGTCACTCAAGCATCTAATACCTGAACTATGTACATGTCGCTCAAACTTTTGCTGAGGAATAGCTTTCGTCAGCGGATCTGCAATGTTGTCCTCTGATGCGACCTTCTCGATCTTCACATCGCCACGATGTATGATCTCACGAATCAGATGGAAATGTCGAAGAACATGCTTGGATCGTTGATGAGACCGCGGTTCCTTAGCCTGCGCTATAGCCCCGTTATTGTCACAATACAATGGAACGGGCTCAGCTCCTAACGGAACTACTCCTAATCCAATTAGGAATTTACTGATCCAAACTGCCTCTTTTGCTACTTCAGCTGCAGTAATGTACTCCGCTTCTGTTGTTGAATCGGCAACAGTCTCTTGCTTGGAAGATTTCCAGCTTACTACTCTGTTATTCAAACAAAATATGTACCCGGATTACGACTTACAATCGTCTTTATCGGTTTGGAAACTTGCATCGGTATACCCAGTTACCTTAAGTTCTCCATCTCCATAGATTAAGAAAGCATCCTTAGTTTCGTCTAAGATACTTAATGATATTCTTAACCGCCATCCAGTGACCATCACCTGAATCGGCTGATAGCGACTACACATGCTCAAAACATACGAGACATCAGGTCGCGTACATATCATGGCATACATGATCGATCCGACTACCGAGGCGAACGGTATCCGACTCATGTTGTCTCTCTCATCTTGAGTTTTAGGACATATTTCCTTAGATAGAGTGACGCCATGTGACACTGGCAACAATCCCATCTTGGACTGATCCATGTTGAATCTATTCAACACTTTGTCAATGTACGTGCTCTGGGAGAGTCCAATCAGCTTTCTAGATCTATCCCGGTAGATCTTTATTCCTAGAATAAAGGCTGCTTCTCCCAGATCCTTCATGGAGAATTTTAATGAAAGCCAAGCTTTCACCGATGTTAATATGTGAATGTCATTGCCAATAAGCAATACATCATCAATGTAAAGGACAATGAATGTCAGTGCGCTCACACTAACCTTCTTATATACACAAGGATCATCCTCGTTTTGAACGAAATCATATTCTTTTATGATCTCATCAAAACGTTGGTTCCAAGAACGGGATGTTTGCTTCAATCCATAAATGGATCGATTTAACTTACAAACCTTGTTTACAAGTTTTGGTGTGACAAAACCGACAGGCTGTTGAATATAAACATCCTCCAAAAGGTTTCCGTTAAGGAAAGCGGTTTTGACATCCATCTGCCATATCTCGTAATCGAAATATGCAGTAATAGCAAGCATTATCCGAATGGATTTAATCATGGAAACAGGTGAAAAAGTTTCGTCGTAATCGAAACCATGTTGTTGACGATACTCTTTCGCTACAAGCCTAGCTTTGTACGTTTGTATGTTTCCATCCATGTCGGTATTCCTCTTGAAGACCCATTTGCAACCAATAGGCTTTACGCCTTCTGGTGCATCAACCAGTGTCCAAACTTGGTTGGTGTACATGGAATCCATTTCGGAATTCATGGCATCTTGCCATAAACCAGAGTCGATACCTTGTATCGCTTCCTCATACGTAGCCGGCTCGTCTTCCTCAATAAGATTAATATCCACATGAGGTGAGATCAGAAACCCATACCTCTCAAGTTATTTTCTGACTCTCTCCGACCTACACGGTCCTTGTGTATTCGAAGATTGTGGTACAGTCTCATCCCTGATGGACTGTTCATGTTCCATTAAGGATTCTGTGCCAGGAACAGTATCATTCCGATTTTCATCGAGTTCTACTTTCCTCCCACTTATCACTGCATTTAGGAATTCCTTCTCAAGGAAAACTACATGTAGAGCAACAAATACTTTGTTCTCTTGTGGGTGATAGAAGTAATATCCTTTGGTTTCCCTAGGATATCCTACAAATAGGCATTTATCCGATTTGGGTTCTAGTTTGGTACCTTCCAAACGTTTGACGTATGCCCAGCAACCCCAAATCTTCAGGAATGAGAAACTCAGTTTCTTTCCTGTCCATATTTCATATGGAGTCTATTGAACAGACTTTGACGGAACCTTATTCAAAATAAGTATTGCACTGTTCAATGAATATCCCCAGAAGGAAATATGTAGCTCTGTGCGACTCATCATAGACCTTACCATGTCTAGCAAAGTTCGGTTTCTCCGTTCGGACACACCGTTTAATTGTGGTGTTCCAGGAGGAGTCCACTGCGAAAGAATACCATATTCTTTCAAGTAATCAAGAAACTCATTGCTCAAGTATTCGCCACCACGGTCCAACCATAATGTCTTAATACTTTTGCCGGTCTGTTTTTCTACTTCGTGTCGAAACTCTTTAAATTTCTCAAAAGTTTCCGACTTGTGTCTCATAAGATACACATAACCATAACTCGATGCATCATCCGTAAATGTTACGAAGTATTCATATCCACCTTTAGCCTGGCTAGACATGGGCCCACAAACGTCACTATGAACAAAGGCTAACAGTTCGGTGGCACATACACCTTTACCGCTAAAAGGTGATTTAGGCATCTTGCCTAATAAACAAGATTCGCATACGTTATATGAATTTGGATCAAATCCGTCCAAGTATCCACTCTTCGAAAGTATGGATATACGTGTCTTGTTTATGTGTCCTAGACGACAATGCCACATGTAAGTTTCATCTTTGTTAGTTACTTTAAGCCTCTTGTTTGTTACATTATACGTTTGAGATTGATTTATATTCAAAATATATAGACCATTATTTACATCAACAGTGTAAATTTCCATATCATTTTTATATATAAAACACCCAGTGTTTCGAAATACAAAAGTATACCCACATTAGGCTAACATAGATATAGAAATAATATTCCTAGTCAAACTAGGTACATAATAACAGTCTGTAAGTTTAAGTACATGCCCCGAGGGCAGTTCCAAAACAAAAGTGCCAACGGCCAAAACGGCGACCTGTGTCGCATTTCCAACGCGGAGGTCAATCTCTCCTGAGGCCAGTCTCCTGCTAATCTGCAGATCCTGTACATCAGTACATATATGAGTTCAACAACCAAAATCAAAAATCCAATTTTTAAAACTAGTAGTAGACATGTTTATTTCTATAACAAACATACTTGAAGCCGGTGCCTTGCCATTAAAACTAGCGGTAGTCACTACTATAACAAACTAGTAGTGACTGCCGCTTGGGTGATTTGCGTCTCTAGCATGACATCCAAAGCTGAAGCGGTTAACCTAACTAGAAGCCAACCTGCAAAACTAGCAAAATGATTTGGTGTGAGTTTTAAAAACCCAGTAAGTAACCATGCTAACACTACAATCAAACACAACACACAAGTCAATCACATTACAAGTTTTTCAAATCTACTAAGTTACGACGAGTTTAGAGTTATCAACTTTTGTTATCATTTATGATTTATTCATGTCAATCTCAAACTAGTAGTGACTGCCGCTTGGGTGATTTACGTCTCTAGCCTGACATCCAAAGCTGAAGTGGTTAACCTACCTAGAAGCCAACCTGGAAAACTATCAAAATGATTTGGTGTGAGTTTTAAAAACTCAGTAAGTAACCATGCTAACACTACAATCAAACACAACACACAAGTCAATCACATTACAATTTTTTCAAATCTACTAAGTTACGACGAGTTTAGAGTTATCAACTTTTGTTATCATTTATGATTTATTCATGTCAATCTCTTAACAAATATTCAAAGCATACAAAGGCAAACTCGAATACCTTATAGTATATCGTTTAACATCAATTCCACTTCAATCACGTAAAACACGAAGTTATACACCTATATTTTTATCACAAATATCCATATTTGAAATATCATCAAATCGACAAGTTAAACAAACTTTCTTCATTTGAAATAACCTCTTTCAATTCAATACAAACTTCCTCAATGACTTAACGTTCAGAACCATATGCATTTATACATACCGTGACACACCTCTATTATATTCATGCAAACACACTTTCAGAATTCTTACACATACATTCGTACCAATACAACTTATCAAACACACTTTAAAACATCTGATATTCGCATTAGTTTTCAAATTCATTCATTCATTCATTTCACATAAACATTCACCATCCTTATAGTCTATGAGTTCTATCATACACATACATACACATATTCACACACACACAATCATTGTACAACCAACCACGAAACACACATAATAGCCAATACATCAAAGAAAACATAACCAAACAATATGTATATATGGTTGACTTGTACATATAATGCTCGTACGAGACTTATTACCTATTTTAAAATTGGTATGAGATGAATTTTGTCTGAACGGATTCCTAACCAGCTCGACTACTAAACCATAAAATCATCAACCAATTAAACCTACATTCATACAAACATATCACGACACACCAAACTCATTGCACAACTTTTCATACATAAGCACATCCATAACAAACACTCTAAAACATCATTCAAACACTCACATACATACACATGTTCCAAACATACGAATATACGTATTACTTCGATTTCAAATATACCTATTACTTCGATTTCACGTACCATATCCTTTACCAATCTTCATGTCTTAACATCATATGCATATACGAATACATATTCATATACTTATACCTTTCCATAATTATTTATACACATGCGTTTATATCGATACAAGTTCATACCATTACATACATACATATATATACATATAATTACGAGTCTATGTAGTTACATGCATCAATACATACATATAGCCATGAAACTCATTAATATTTTCAAAATACATATCACAGCATTATCATTGAACATTCCACTTCAAGACACATCAATACATACATTACATACATACATACATCATCATAATCAAACTACTCACTTCATATCATAGAAGTAATGAAAATCCATACATGTGATGGTCGAGTACCTAACTATACATAGTCACGAACTTCTTTCTCGATACTACCTCTTATCTATTCCCGTATTAACCTAAACACTTACATCATCTCTATATGTATGTATTTAATCATAAATCAACATTCAAGCACTCATTGAATGGGTTACTTACCTAGCTTCACGAGTACTCCAGGTCTTAGTCACATATGTCAAAACAAATGGCGAAACGCTGTCAGAATCGCAACTTTACAAGATTCTTAACTTAATTGCGATAAAATTCTGGATCTTTCTGGGACAACCAAATGAAGATTGATTTCAATGATTTCAAGTCTATTACTCAAAAAAATACCATTACAAACTAATTCATGCAACTAGTTAACTTGAATCATTGGTTTGCGCATTTTTGGAAAATTCTTCCTAAAAGGTTTCCGCAAATGCTACGAAAAGGTCTTGAACCCTCCGAACCTTCCCGAATTTATCCAAACATGTTCATAATATCATAAATAACTCATAACTATCATCAAAACCAAAACAAATCTTTATACATAAAAACCCAATTTTACCCAAAACTTACATATTCTATCGGATCAAACAAACTCGTTCCGTTTTCACTTGGATTATACCAAAAGCACATATTCAATATACTAATACTCAATCAATTCAATTTATATCAATACATAACTCTACGAAGCTACCAGATACATCCGAACATTTAACTATAAACTTGAAATTTGTGGATTTTTACATGGAGGTCTTACCGAGATTTCGAGGCCATATACGGATTTCAAAAGATCCCATGAATGCGCTGGAATCGACAGAATTTCGATCGGAGTTACTGTTTATCGTGGGTCACTATTCATCTAATCTTCTTCTCTCGATTCATGCGAAACATAGCGTTATTCTGCAAAATCGACACTGCAGCCTTGTAGTACTCTCGAAGAGCTTTGATTTGGCCGGTGGCTCGGGCTGTGAAATGAAGTGAGGAGCTGGGATCGACATACCCATGTGCGCACATTTTCTCCTCTTTCTCGTCACTCACCGGCGTCCTAGTACTGCCACCGACCACCACAGAGGGGTGGCCGACACTCCATTCTTGCCTGTCGCATCGACCGGTAGGCCGCTGACACGACAGAGGCCATAAAAATGTGATTTTGGGGATGAGGGTGCATGTATGAGATGTGTGAAGCTTATGCCATTTTGTCAATTACAAGAAACTATGGGTATTTATAGAAAAAATTTCAAAAAATTAGTTAGGTCTCTATCATGGAGTTTTATCGGAAATTCGCGATTTTGAAGCCTTTCTTATGCAAATTTCAAAAATTATTCAACAAGAAAGTTATTTATCTCGGAAAAAGAGTTTGATTATTCAAGAATCAGCTCAATCG
The DNA here is from genome assembly GCA_019454045.1 of Zanthoxylum bungeanum. NCBI lineage: Eukaryota > Viridiplantae > Streptophyta > Magnoliopsida > Sapindales > Rutaceae > Zanthoxylum > Zanthoxylum bungeanum. The sequence goes on along the minus strand of SKCR01023845.1, from coordinate 22,433 downwards.
AAGTTCGTTTGAAAGTTTTATAGCTGAAACAAGAATCTTTTACGTGTATAACGATAAAATCAGAAATCCCATAATCGGTTCTCAGAACCACGTATTTTCCAAAGCGATGAAACTTCACTTAAAAATATTCCCACCTATTTTCCAACATATAAAGTCTAATTTTCGAATACAATTCCTTTCCAAATATTTCACTTTAATTCGAAAACTTTCCAGTACTGTTCCGAAAAACCCAGGTTATTACAAGCCAGCACTACCCTTGTGGAAAAATTGGGATTACCATTGATACCTCTTGATAGACCTTATAAGTGGATGAGTATTTTTGGAGAGTTCAAGGTTGATAAGCAGGTTGTGGTAAGTTTTACAATTGGGAAGTATGTTGACCAAGTAGTGTGTGACGTGGTTCCTATGTGTCATACACATGTTTTATTGGGTAAGCTTTGGTATAAATTCAATAAAGTAGTTTATAATATGGATATGAATATATATAAATTTTTGTATAGTGGAAAAATTTTCAAGCTTGCTCCTTTAACCCAACAAGAGGTCTATAAGGAAGAGTTGTACATGCAAAGAAGTGAAGATGAGTGGGCTAAATGTTGTTAGAAAATGTTGATGACAATGATGATATTGATGTGAGCAATAACATTAGTAATGCCAATTTGGTTGTTCATTATGACAATGTGGTGCTTGAAGTTACTATTATAGGTGAATATTATATGGAGCATTCTGATTTTGGCTATGAGACATTGAGTTATGAGGTGCAAAAAATGCATGTGGTCGAATATGTAGAATGTAATCAAATCGTGGATGAATGTGTTGATTGTTTAAGGAAACGACATTTGCATATTGAGTTTGTTTTAAATGAGGTTTCAAACGTGAATCCAGATAGGAATTTCTTTGGGGTTGCAAGTGGAGTTAAGAATGCGAGTAGCAATGGAGAGACTGAGAGGGGAAAAATATTGAAAAAAGTAATTCATTGGCTTTATTGACTTTTGCTCCCCTTAACCATTCTTTTCCATGTGATTTTATTTTATTTCAGGATTGTCATCACATTGATCTTGTCATTTTTATCTATGATTCGGGTTCAGATTCGAGGTCGAATCCTTTTCAAGAGAGGGAGAATGATGTGATCCAGAATGAGCTCTGTTTGTTGGGCCAAGTTAACTTGAAGTTGTGGCTGATTGCATGGCTTGGTAAGATTAGTGTATTTGGGTCTTTTTCGTGGATTTGGAAGATTCCTTGGGTTCTGGAGTTTGGTCCATGCATGAGACTTTATATGAAGGCTTTATTATGTCTAAGGCAAAAATGGAATGGGTTTTGGACGTTCATGGGCTGCCTTGATTGATTTTGGCTTAATTTCCGAATGGTGCATTAGTAGTGGGGGGATTTGCGCAGTCTTCATATTTTGGATGTGAATTTCTCATCTGATATCAAATTTTAGTGATTCAAGTAGCATTGGAAAGAGGACTCATGGATCTACAACTTTTTAGTTTACATCAAAGTCCAATTCAGAAGTCTTCATGGTCAAAATACAGAAGCAAGTTATCCATACAGCTTTTATGTTTCATATTTATAAGGTTATATGATGTTTAAGTGTTGAGCTGAACTTTAATTAAATTAGAAATCCCATGCACGAAATTTTAAAGTATTTTATATGTTATTGGATTTAGTTTACTAGGACTTTTATTATATTTGGGTAGAATTAGGGTTAGCCACCTATTTAAAGAGGCATTATTAATTGTAATTGATAATTAATTAAGAACATATTTTTTTACAAAATAAAGTGACTTATGTCATCTTGAGAGAGTGGATTCTTCTTTAGTTCTATGGAACAAAATCTTATCAACGTGTGGCAAGCATTGTGGCGTTGTATCGCTGTTTAAGATTCTCCAAATAAATAAAGAAAGGTTCTTAAGGGCAGGGTTCCTTAAGGGTTGAACTTGATCTTGGAAGGATTTTGTTCTTACAAAAATCAAGATTCGCGGTTATTGGGGCTTAGAACACGTGGAGGAGTTTGCTTGGCTTGTTCCATGGAGGTTTTTATCATTGTGTAACTCCAAACCTTATCCTGTAAAAATTTCGTAGACCACATTTATAAGTTAGTAACTCGGTGAAGTCAAATACTAATGCATTGCATATTTTATTTATTGATCAGAAGCATATCTCACAACTTATATTCTAATAAAATTTATCGATTATAGATTATCGTCAGGAAACGTGATTTTCTTTAATACAATGAAGTAGTGCCAGTCAGTTTCTAAATTTCTGAGTGATGTTTTATTTTCATAAGATTTTATTGATTTGGTAAAGTTATATGAATTTATTTATATTCAAGTTATACTTTGAAATGAGACCAAGTTGCCAAAATGATTTGATGAGTTAAAAATATTTTTGGACCAGTTGAGAAATGTTATCATGCTTTTGATATTTTGAGATGATTTCTTTATGACTTCTTATAGATTAGTGGAAAAACCCCAATCTTATAGACTTTCAGAATTGACGGATTAATGGAAATGATTGATTATGGAATTGACAGATACATCAGACATTTGCACATATAGTTTCAGGATTAAGGTGACGGTGCTACATGACGCCCTTAAATCCTAGTTTCAGTGCCAAGATGACATCATTGATTAGCGCTCATGTCTCGAGTTCAGTGACTTAGGGGATGGCGAGACGTAATGCTCCAAGGCACTAGTTAGGTGTGTGGGGGGGGTGGCGATGCGTAATTCCCCCATATGCAAGTTGTTTTCCAGATGAGATTTTCATAAACAACTATTTTTAAAGAGTTTCAGAAAGAATTAGTTTTACAAGAGATCTTAGAGTTTTACAAAAAGAAATAAGTTTCCAGAAAAGTTTTGCAAGAAGATATTATTTTCAGGCAAAAAAAGAGTTTTCACAGAAGATTAGTTTTCTTGTAAAATGAGATGATTTCGATTTCAGGAAAAAAAATGTTTTTATAAAGTATTTTAGTTCCAGTTTTAAACTTTCAACTCACTAGATCGTTCAAATGATCTAATCCCCCACTCTCCAGTGTTTTCTGTTTTGCAGGTCTACTCAGAGAACGAGCTCATAGGATGCATACTGATGAGTGGTAAATGTATCACTATTTCCCACTCATTTGACCTAATATTTTGTATAGTTTCTTGAGTTTTGTGAATATTTTGATGTGTTTTGTGTTATTATGTAGATAAATAAAGTTTCAGGACTCTCTGGAGGTGATTTGGGACCAAAACAGTGAAAAAGGACAAAAAGGGCAAAATGGTCATTTCGTGCGTCGCGACGCGCAAGCCTTCGGCGTCGTGACGCCTAAAGTGCGCCAGTTAATGCTAACATGCGCCGGAGACCCGTGTCAGAATCTGAGAAGTTTGACTTTGCTAAAGTGCGTCGTGCCACGTGTCATCATCCAATAGGGCTGACAATCGCCATCGCCACGTGTCGCCATGTGTCACCCCACGTGTCAGCCACATCATCATCCACATCAATAGTTGACCGAGTCAACGTGCCATGTCACCACCATATCATCATAAGCCAATCACAGCGTGCCACATGTCATTATTCTATGGTGCCGCAATCACTATCGCCACGTGTCGCCACGTCAGCGCCACATCATCACCACATCAGCATAATCATTGAGTTGCCAGCCGCCTTGCCACGTGTCACCTTATCACATTATCCTTAATGCCACGTGGCAAATAGGAATCTGAAGCCGATGAACCAGAAGCCGACACATCAGCGTGTCGCGACACAAGAAGAAACTTGCGCGTCGCGACGCGTGGGGCTGATTGACTCCTATAAATAGAGCTCGAAATTTCAGTTTCAGATGTACCTTCCTCTCTGAATTCTCTGATGCAAATATAGAGTTTTCTATCTAGTTTATTTTAATTTTAGTTTTGTAATTAATTTTAATTACGTTCTGTAATAGTAATATTAATTTACTTTCTTTACTTTTATAGTTTTTACTATTCAACCATGAGGAGGTAACTTTCCCCTGCTAGGGTGAAAGGTAATTCTTTTACTATTGCTATTTAGATTAATTTCCCTTAATTAAAATATATTCACTATTTAAAATTTGACTTAATGAGGATACCGCTATATTGGCCGGTTGGTAATCATTTATAAACTGGTTTTAATCTGACTAAGCAATGATACCGCCAGATTGGTCGGTTGGTAATTAAACTTTCTTACCGCCTATATGGCAGGTTTATGGACAAATTTTGATACCGCCTATATGGCTGGTCGGACTTAATTTGACTTAATCAGGTTACCGCCTATATGGCTGGTTGGTAATATCATCACAAGTTAATATATTATATTAAGGGAGATATATAAATTAGTAGTAGTAAAAGTAGATCATTTTACCTTAGCCTTTTATTTTATTGTAATTTTACTTTTCAGTATTTATTTTACCGCATTTACTTTTCAGCATTGTAATTTATGTCTTTTATTTTTAAGTTTTTACTCGCCCTAGTTATGTGTCATAGCTAAGTTAGTTATCTAGGGTTGTGATGAATTCTAATATCACCGGTTTATAAGAGGTTATTTTATAGTTTGGGTAATTTATGGGTTTACTTATTAAGTCTTGAGCTTAATGCGTCTTGTTAATTGGCCACTAATAAGATTGATCTGGTAAATCTAAAATAAACTTGACAAATGAATTTTAGGTTTCAGCCTCAGACTTAATAGCCCACGATCTTCCTTGAGGATAGATAACCCTTTAATAGATTTCCTTACAGGATAGACATATACCTGTCGGGCGGGGGTAGCCATAATTGGAACTTAAACTTAATGAATCCAGGTAATTTGGTTGACATAACATATGGTTCAATTGGGTTAAACTGGGTATTTGCGTCTGACCATCGATAGAGGCTTTCGCATAATTTCATGTTCCAGGTTAGTAAACCCATATATTACACAAAAATGAAATAATCACTTCATCTTTAAAATGATATTGGAAGATTCACAGCCCTAGATAGTTTCCTAATATTGAATTTTCTTAAACCTACTTTCGTGCAATTTTATTTACTTGTTTTTAAATTCAAAATCATCACCATTTCAAATCAATTAATCAACCTGTTAGATACTAGTAATCATTTGACCTAATAAAATTAATAGATTAGGTATTAAGTCCTCGTGGGATCGATACTTTTTATACTACTTGAACGATACGTGCGCTTACTTTATACTCGTGTGATTACGCACCGGTCAAGTTTTTGACGCCGTTGCCGGGGACTTATTTATCTTTCACTATTAGTTTTGGGGTTAGATACGTTACTTGTATCTAATTGCTTTTTACTTATTGTTTTTGTTTTCTTGTGTTTCAGGTTCTCATAAACTACATGAGACGAACCAGAAGCTTTGAACTCCGACCGCTCAGAAATTGAAAGAACTATCAGATAGTTGAGAAGAGAAAGGCGAGAAGGCCAAGAAGCTTTAGTCAACATGGAACCTGAACCTCTGGAAGTTGCACCACCAATATCCATTCGAGATAGAACCATTCTGGTGCTCGACGGCTTCATTTCCTATATTGTACTTCCTCTTTTATCAGCAAATGCGTGTGACATCAAAACATATATTCAGATGATTCAACAGTCAGTGCAGTTTGGGGGGAAAACAACTGAAGATCCTAATACCCACATCAGCAACTTTCTAGAAGCTTGCGGCACTTTCAATTACAACCGAGAAGCTGAAGAAGCAATGAGACTGCGGGTTTTTCCATACTCCTTGAAGGACAGAGCTAAAGTTTGGCTACATTCACTACCAGCAGGTTCCATCACAACTTGGAACACTTTAGCCCCCAAATTTCTTGCAAAGTATTTTCCACCAGCCAGAACTGGAAAGCTGAGGAATGACATCACATCCTTTGTACAACAAGACTCGGAAACTCTCTACGAAGCTTGGGAAAGGTACAAAGATTTGCTCCGAAAATGTCCTCACCATAAGATTCCAAAATGGCTTTAAGTCCAAACTTTCTATAATGGACTTTCTGGACTGATGAGAATCACAATCGATGCTGCTGCTGGAGGAGCTTTAATGGCAAAAGGAGAAGATCAAGCCTGAGACCTAATCGAAGAAATGACCAACAACAATTCCTTGTGGCCAACAGAAAGGAGCATGATCCAAAGAATTACAGGAATTTATGAAGTTGGAGCCAATACAGCAGTCAACGCCAAGCTGGATCAGATATGTAAATTCATGGAGACTCTCAGCACTCAAAGCAACATTGGAGCCATAAGTTCACCATATGGAGGAGCACTAGAACCAAACCAACTTGAAGAAATGGTGAATTATGTCAACAATTTCAACAGACAGAGGAACAATCCATATTCCAACACCTACAACCCAGGGTGGAGGACTCATCCAAATTTTTCATGGAGCAACAATTCAGGGCAAAAGAACAATCCACCACCTGGATTCCAACAGCAGAACTATCCACCACTTGGATTCCAGCAATAGAATAAAGGCCAGGAGCAAGCGAATGAACCAGGAATAGCAGAAGTGCTGGCTCAGTTAAAAAAGTACGAAGCTATGTTTCAGAGCCAATCTGCTTCCATCAAAGCACTGGAGAATCAAATCGGACAACTGGCCAATGCTCAGAGTTACAGACCGCCAGGTAATCTTCCCAGCAACACAGAACCAAATCCAATGAACATAGGGAAGGAGCAGTATCATGCCATCATGTTAAAAAGCGATACTGAAATCAACAAAGATGTTGGAGCCAAAACAACTGCTGAGGAAGTTCCAAAAGAAACAAAGCAACAGATAGAGGAAAAAGAAGCAAAGGAAAAAGAACAGATCACTCCACCTCCACATTTTCCTCAGCGTCTTCAGAAAAACAAACTGGACAAGCAGTTTGCTCGTTTCTTGGAGGTGTTCAAAAAGTGGCACATCAATATTCCATTTGCAGAAGCCTTGGAACAAATGCCCAGCTATGTAAAATTCATGAAAGACATTCTTTCATGAAAACAGAGATTGGGAGATTACGAAACAATAGCATTGATAGAAGAATGCAGCGCCATCATTCAGAGGAAGCTTCCCCCAAAGTTGAAATATCCTGGCAGTTTCACCATTCTTTGCATCATAGGAGAACATAACTTTGGTAGGGCTCTATGTGATTTAGGTGCAAGTGTTAACTTGATGCCTTTTTCTATTTTCAGGAAACTGCAGATTGGAGAAACAATGCCCACTTCAGTCTCTATGCAACTTGCTGATAGAACACTAGTATTTCCGATAGGTGTAATTGAAGACGTGTTGGTCAAAGTTGACAAATTCATTTTCCCAACAGATTTTATTGTCCTCGATATGGAGGAAGATGAAGACGTGCCGATAATACTTGGAAGACCATTCTTGGCTACAGGTCGAACCATTATTGATGTACAGAAAAGAGAACTAACCATGTGGGTACAAGACCAAGAAGTAACATTCAATGTTTTCAAGGCCATGAATTTCACAGATGATGAAAAGAATGAGGAATGTTTCAGACTTGATGTGATACACAGTACCATTCAGAACTTCAATGCAATCCAAAGTTCTACTGACAAACTTCAAACATGTCAATTACCCGTGGAGCCTGAAAATAAAGCATCTTTTGCACTGGAAAAGCCAATTCCTGCACTACAAGCAACAGAAGAGAAAAAGTTCCACCAGCTCAACGAATTAGAGGAATTTCACAATCAGCCTTTTGAGGATGCCAAATTGTACAAAGAAAAGGCAAGGAAAAGACATGATGGGAAGTTAGTGCGCATACAACTGGAACCAGGGCAGAAGGTACTGTTAAACAAATCAAGAGTGAAATTCTTCCCATGGAAGCCAAAATCACGGTGGTCAGGTCCATTCCTAATCACCAAGGTTTTATCAGATAGAGCCGTTGAGATACATGATCCTGACTCCAACAAAACATTCAAGGTTAAAAACAAGCGTGTCAAACACTATTGGGGAGAATCATTTGAGCGACAAAAATAAAGTGTCACACTTTTAGATCCAGCCTAACGTTCGAGAAGTCACATCTAGCTGACGATGTTAAACTTAGCGCTCGTAGGGAGGCAAACCATGCAATTTGTGTATATAGTGTGATCTGGTGTGTTTTATTTTTGTGTGTTTAATTTTTGCAGGTAAAGTCATTTCACGATGGAAGAAGCTTTCGTAAATCTTCACAAGCAATTTCATTATCTCCCTCAAAAATCTCTGATGAAAGTCTACAAAGCTCGCTTGGAACGGATAAGACTACTAATGATCAAAGGTATTCCAACTGACATTCGTTGGATTATTGAAGCATGGGTCCGATTGGCAGGTGAGTCTTCTAAATCTTTTATTTCACATCTGTCTAGGTTTGGAAGAAGCACCTATGCAAAGAAACGTAGAGCTAAGCAAATGGTGTTTGTTACAAATGTGCACGCTGGAATTGCAATACTCGTTGTCGTTCTTTAGGAATGGTGTCTGATAATCGCGAAGATAAAATTAAATTCATTAGGGATGGTTTGAGTAAGGAGTCTGTAGATGATATATCTTCAACTCTTGAGACGCATCCCAGTGGATATGTTCATATAGCCATTCGTAAATTACATACACAATTCCAAAAAGAAAGACAATGGATAAGTCTCGGGAATCTGACTCAAAAAGACCATGTTTGCCAATTCATAAGAAAATTGGATGGGAAGCTTGTCCCTAACGCATAGACGTCAATCAACACGCATGGTAATATACGGACATGAGCTATAATTGAAAAGTTTGTAATATTCAGTGCTCTAGTTTAATTGGAGGAAGCATCTCAAAAAGCAATTGAGTAAAAAAAAACGTCTGAGATCCGAGTTATTAAGTCTGTAGGGGTGTTTTAACACTTAGTGCCCTAAAACCAACTGGTTTTGGAGTCACTGGCCCAAAGCTCACTACATGGATTAATGATGTTGCAAAAATATATATATATATGAAGTCTGAGTAATTAAGTCTGTATGGGTGTCTTAACACCTAGTGCCCTAAAGCCAACTGGTTTGGGAGCCACCGACCCAACACTCGCTACATAGATGGAAGATATTATATATAAATAAATCAAAAATTTAAAATCAAAGAAAAAAATCAGAAAAATGAGAAAAATTATTCCACTGCGGCAAAAAGGTGTGAATTCTGATAAAACTTTAGGACAAAAATATTACTCTCTTATCAACTGCACTTGTAACTGTTGTGGGTAAAAATGAGTTGATTAATTTTTGTCGGCTGTGCATATGGAGAACGGTAAATATAATCGGAGAATTTACTTATTTGGTAATTTAGAAAGAAAGAAAACAACTAGTAACTTGGAGTTGAAGTTTCACCTGATTAGTCACTAACTTCTTTATTCTTTTTTCTCTTGTCTTTTTGCTTTTGTGTGCATTAGTTTCACTACCTTTTTACTTTTATAAAATGTTTATGGGTATCATTGTTGTAAACCCTCACGAGACTATAACTCGTCCCATAGGGACACCTAGGGGTTTAAAGGCTTGTTGCATACGCTAAATGCAACAATGAGCCCTACGAAAGTGGCTTAGCTTAATTTTATTTTTATGTTATTTTATTTCATGTTTTGCTCGAGGACTAGCAAAATGTTAGGTTTAGGGGTGTGATGAGTGGTAAATGTATCACTATTTCCCACTCATTTGACCTAATATTTTGTATAGTTTCTTGAGTTTTGTGAATATTTTGATGTGTTTTGTGTTATTTTGTAGATAAATAAAGTTTCAGGACTCTCTAGAGGTGATTTGGGACCAAAAAAGTGAAAAATGACAAAAAGGGCAAAATGGTCATTTCGCGCATCGCGACGCGCAAGCCTTCGGCGTCGCGACGCCTAAAATGCGCCGGTCAATGCTAACATACGCCGGAGACACGTATCAGAATCTGAGAAGTTTGACTTTGCTAAAGTGCGCTGTGTCACGTGTCATCATCCAATGGTGTCGACAATCGCCATCGCCACGTGTCGCCATGTGTCACCCCACGTGTCAGCCACATCATCGTCCACATCAATAGTTGACCGAGTCAACATGCCACGTCACCACCACGTCATCATCAGCCAATCACAGCATGCCATGTGTCATCATTCTATGGATCCGAAAATTACTATCGCCATATCATCGCCATGTCAGCATAATCATTGAGTTGCCAGCCGCCTTGCCACGTGTCACCTTATCACATTATCCATAATGCCACGTGGCAGATAGGAATCTGAAGCTAACGAACCAGAAGCTGACACGTCAGCGCGTCGCGACGCAAGAAGAAACTTGCGCGTCGCGACGCGTGGGGCTTATTGACGCCTATAAATAGAGCTCGAAATTTCAGTTTCAGATGTACCTTCCTCTCTTAATTCTCTGATGTAAATAGGGAGTTTTCTATCTAGTTTATTTTAATTTCAGTTTTGTAATTAATTTTAATTACGTTCTATAATAGTAATAGTAATTTACTTTCTTTACTTTTACAGTTTTTACTATTAAACCATGAGGAGGTAACTTCCCCCTGCTAGGGTGAAATGTAATTCTTTTACTATTGCTATTTAGATTAATCTCCCTTAATTATAATATATTCACTATTTAAAATTTGACTTAATGAAGATACCGCTATATTAGCAGGTTGGTAATCATTTATAAACTGGATTTAATCTGACTAAGCAATGATACCGCCAGATTGGTCGGTTGGTAATTAAACTTTCTTACCGCCTATATGGCAGGTTTATGGACAAATTTTGATACCGCCTATATGGTTGGTCAGACTTAATTTGACTTAATCAGGTTACCGCCTATATGGCTGGTTGGTAATATCATCACAAGTTAATATATTATATTAAGGGAGATATCTAAATTAATAGTAGTAAATGTAGATCCTTTTACCTTAGCATTTTATTTTATTGTAATTTTACTTTTCAGTATTTATTTTACCGCATTGTAATTTATGTCTTTTATTTTTAATTTTTTACTCGCCCTAGTTATGTGTCATAACTAAGTTAGTTATCTAGGGTTGTGATGAATTCTAATATCACCGGTTATAAGGGGTTATTTTATAGTTTAGGTAATTTAATGGTTTACTTATTAAGTCTTAAGCTTAATGCGTTTTGTTAATTGGACACTAATAAGATTGATCTGGTAAATCTAAAATAAACTTGATAAAGGAATTTTAGGTTTCAGCCTTAGACTTAATAGCCCACGATCTTCCTTGAGGATAAATAACCCTTTAATAGATTTCCTTACAGGATAGACATAACCTGTCGGGCGGGGGTAGCGATAATTGGAACTTAAACTTAATGAATCCAGGTAATTTGGTTGACATAGACATATGGTTCATTGGGTTAAACTGGGTATTTGCGTCTGACCATCGACAGAGGCTTTCGCATAATTTCGTGTTCCAGGTTAGTAAACTGATATATTACACAAAAAAATAATCACTAATCACTTCATCTTTAAAATGATATTGGAAGATTCACAACCCTAGATAGTTTCATAATATTGAATTTTCTTAAACCTACATTCGTGCAATTTTATTTACTTGTTTTTAAATTTAAAATCATCACCATTTCAAATCAATCAATCAACCTGTTAGATACTAGTAATCATTTGACCTTATAAAATTAATATATTATGTATTAAGTCCTCATGGGATCGATACTTTTTATACTACTTGAACGATACGTGCGCTTGCGTTATACGCGTGTGATTACGCACTGGTCAGATACTAATGTCAATCACTAGGGTTATTGGATCCACACATCAGTTAGGTCTGAGGTATAAGGATCAATCAAAGTCAATGTTGTCAGAATTAAAGTACAAGTCATATATAAGTTATATGAGAGTCATTACTTAAGGTTGTCAGAGTCAAAGTTACTAGAGTTTAGCATTGCAAGTTCAGAGTTTTATAGAAAAAAGATTTTTTAATGAAATTAAGTTGGGCAAGTAGCCCTCCAGTGTAAGTGTGTGATTCGTGTTTGTCAAATAACTAGAAAAGTAGTAGAGTTCAAACAGTCAGTCCTTGTATACGTAGTATGCCTGGGGTACTCGTATACAAAGTACATCTTCTCCGGTATCCGAACCTCGAGTACGTCATCAAGCCCTATAAAAATGTCAGTAAGATTTCCAAGAATCATTTGATTATCTCTCCAATAATCTGAAACTTGAATCCTTATTATAGTAGAATTCTTCTGTAATCATTCAAATATGCCACATAAAGTTGAGACATGTTATGTGATAAGAACAACTAGTGAAGTTTTCGAGAATATAAATACCTGAAGGTTTAAAAAGAGAAAGCTAGAAGAAAGTGCAGGACTATGGAGTAAAGAAAGACGTATATGTTTATAGAAATACAAGATAATAGATTTAATAGAAACATAATTGATAGTAAAAAAATACATGAGCTTGTAATAGTGAGGAGAAAAGAATGAGTAGAAACATAAATAAGAATGTTAAATAGACTCAAGTAAAGTTACTTCCCTCCTCAGAAGATCTCATAGATTAGACCCGGTAACTTTCGAGATCCACGTATGATTAGCCAACTTTCCGAATGATGAAAGGTAGTTAAATAAGTAAAAAAGCAAGAAATCCTATCTAGTTGTGAATATTCTAATAGGTTTCGGATATCTAGAAGAACGTAAGGATTTCAGATACCCTAGTATAGAATCAAGACTAAGTAAAACTGATATCATAAAAAAGAGCAAATTGGTTATATTAGCAAAGGAGTCCAAATTAGGTAAAACCGTAACTTGACCATTGTCTGACCCCATAGAGGTACTGGATAGGAAAACATTCTAGCAGGGTCCACCTCATACCTATTCTAAAATAGGTAATCAATTAAGTCAGGGCAATCGATAAATGACACCAATACAAAAATATCAAACACCATTTGACATTCAGACTTAATTAACTAGAATAGGTAAATGTATCTGTAAAAATACCCAATACCCACCACAATATACCATGAAATAGAAACAGGAAATCTTAAGAGACAAGTCTATCAGATAGAGATCCATCAAAACTGTAGAAAATAGTAAGAGAGCCTAGTATATCACATGACGTAGACAAGCTCATCTGAAGCTTGTAACACCAACAGAAGTCCACAAAGTAGTCTAGCCATACTAATAAGAAACAGATCCAGTAAATGAGAATCGTTGAAAACCAAGGAACGATAAGAAAGTACAGCATAGGTCATAACATAGATAATGCAGCTCGAAGATTACAACACAAGCAGAAACTACAAAATAGTTGATAGAGTTGTGTAACCCCAAGCCATAGTAAGACCCATATGAACCTCAGTAGTACATAAAACAAATCTCCCCTACCATAGTACCGACCCCAGTAAGTATTTAGACACTCACACATACTATTGTTGAGCCTTGGCAAGTAGTAGCAATATCATTTTCCCCATATCACTATAAGGTGCACATATCCACCTCTTAAATACGAAAATTCAATATAGCCCCGGATGAGTATAGTTAAGAACCCAACAAAACATATACAGTGTTTAACAACACACTAGCTAACTCAGTTGGGTATATGAGAATCCATATGAGGCATGTAAGCTTACATTTCCTGAATAGTGGAACCGTTTTCAATGTGTTTTAAGTTTAGCTAAATTTAGTAAAGTTATATTAGTTTGTTACAAAACCTAAAATGTTCGAAGAAGTAAAGACTCAAGGAATTCGAGTACGTAAAAAAGTAGAGCATATAACATTCAAATGAGTAAAATGTACATTTTATGAGACCTTTCAGTTGAGCCAAAAATGAAACTAAGAAGAAATATAAAAGAAACTATCCAGAAATAGGTAATCAATAGAGTACAATAAGAGTTGGAGTAAGTTTATGTTTTGGAGAATTCCCAGTAAAAGATAGTGCGAGTATCAATAAAAGGCCAAACTAGAAGAGAGGCTAGGCATTACATTCAAGAGACCATTTAACATTAGTACCTCTACACGATAACCTGAAATAGACTTTGATTACTCGACCCCATTCCCAATCTTATTTAGATATCCCCAATAGCGGTAGACCAATACACCGTCATGATGATGTTATCAGGAATAGATAGACTCAAGATGTAGTGTAACACCTTCAAGGCACGTTCAGAGTTATTTTGTCCCAAAGAACAAGGCATTACCCTTAGGATAATGTATATGAGGCATAGAAATCAATAGGGTCTCGGATACAGTACATAACATAAGAAGAAGAGAGAGACTCAAGGCAATAGGGTAGAAATGGAATTGCCAAGAAGATACAACGAACAAGAGAGCACTAGTCAAATAATGATAAAAGTACATGAGCAGTAAGATTTACTTTCAGTTTCAGGTTCAATAGTACTACATGATTTTGTATGAATCTAGCTTGCAGTGATAGACATAATTAAGGACGTTAGAATACAATACTTTCTTATTTAGGAATAAAGAAAAGTGCAGCAGGAGAAGGATTATAGAAGGTATGACAGTGAGTTCCCTAGGTGTCAAAATAGGGCCGAAATTCCATCAAGTAAAGACTTGTAGGAAAAATAGTTAGTACAACCCGTAGTATGCTTCCTCACGTGATCCACCCAAGTATGAACAAGACAAAACATGACTGTAAATAACCCAATTGTTTTACCAGACAGTGAATTAGGACATAATAGTAGAGGAACCATATGGACACTTCAGAGCTCAGGTATTTTAGGTTATAAGCCAGATAGAGTAACTGAAGACTTCACAATAATTTACCAATGACCAAAGGAGTATGATTTCACTTAGAATACAGTTGATATGTTTTCCCAAATAGCGTATTTCCCTCTCAGCCAAATTTATGATAACAACATATCAAAAACCACCGTTAATATCTTACTAAGTTTTTGTAACAAACAAGTTGCAATAGTAGGTTTTAAGTGTCATTAGTAATAACAGTGGGCACATGATTCCAAGAGAAGGAATGTGTTAATTTTTTAAGGTAACGAGATAGTGAGAAGAAAACAATGATCGAATATGTGTGAATTGATTGATGACAATACTGTAGGTGCAATATTATAAAGTAATAATGACAAAGAACGAAAAAAGTTAACTCCTAGCAGTATGAGTAACTTGATACCAGAAACCAAGAACAAGGTAAGATAAGTTAAGGATTTTGTATGGTAGAATGCGACGCAATGATACTATTTTAAGTAATGCAGTTTTCTGAGGGAATTAGTAATGCAGTAATTTCTCCAAAAATTAAGGTTTATAACTAATACTAAAGTTTGCACAGTAGATTCAAAGAGTAGTAGAGAAACCTTGGCCATTTATTGAACACATACAACGTTATTTACTAGAGAGATCATGAAAGAGTCTATATTGTAACATGAGGTGAATAATTCATGGTGTGCACAAAAGACAGGGAAACAAAGGTCATTAAAACTTCATTGGTATTAAAGGAAATGAAAGAAGGATAATGGAAGGAATGAGGTATGGGACAACATCTAGCTAGCAGGAATCATACATAGGTTATAACAATGAAGGGTCTAGATGGTAAATGTTATGGGAAGCTACAAAATGAGAAATACTTAGTTTTAGTAAAAGACGAGCCTAATTCTGTATTTATTATGTCATTGAGAAGGTTTGCGAGGATTGGAAAGAAAGCGGTATGGAAATTATATTTTCCTAGCTACAACAAGACTTCATTGTGAGATCTGTTATATATGAAACAAATCAAAGTAACATTAGATTGAGGAGTAAATGATATAATTTATAGATTTCTCGGGTCAATAGCACGGTAACAACTCACGACCAAAGGATTAAGGATTGTGTTTCGATATGTTACTTAATTTTAGTAATATGACACCATCACGAATGTTCGGGACCATTTAAGAATTTGATAAATTATTAAAGGATTGATCCCTCTTTGGTTGTCTATCCAATAGGAAGTTACAGGTTAATATTTTTCAAGGACGAATCATTTTAAGGAGAAGAGAATTGTAATTACTTGAAATTTTATAGCTCAAATATGATTCATGCACGGGCTAGATTAGAACCAAGCCATCACGGGTTTGGGATGTCTTCTGCTTCGGGTATGTGTGGTTTGGTTATAGCCTGTATTAATTTCATGTTCACGGTCCACATTCATTTTTCACTTCATACAGCTAGCATATTAGCTCATGTATTTGTAGTTCAGATAGTTAAGTGTAGCTTATACATTCAGTTAGATATTCAGGTCAGATCATGCATTCCAGGCCTGATAATCGCATCAGTCCATGCATGTCTGGTTTAGTTTTTAGGTCCATCCATTCTCAGTTCAAGTCGTTAGACCTGCATTTCAGCACAAATAGTTAGGCACAGTTCATGTCTATTGAGCTTAAATATTCAGGACATATGTATGTTCAGGTTAGATATTCAAGTGAATCCATACACCTTCAGTTAGGTAATCAAGAATAACACATGTATATTAATATTCAGATTCATCTCATATATTTACAAATAAGGGAGGCAGATGTGGTTTATGCATTTCATATTCATTTCAGGGATCTCAATTTAGCATTCGGGTTTAGCTTAAATATATTCAGTTTAAGTGTTCAACGCTTAGTCATGTGGGCTCAGTTTAATTTACAGATTCAGTATATGCACTTTTAGTTCATGAAATTCAAGAAAAAATAGTTAAGATTAAGTCATGTTCAGTAGGCAACTTTCAGGTATATCCAGTACATGTCATGTAGATTTCAGAAACAAGTTCAGTTCATATAGTTTCAGGTCAGATCACATCGGATCAGCACACGTTAGCAGATTAAGATGTCAATAGTTAGTTCTTAGTTCAGACAACTCAGTATAGTTCATGCAGACTCAAGTCAGCATACAACATTTAGGCCATGACAGAAAGCATATTATTTAGTCTACTATAGCTCCAGATCATGTTCAGGAAACATCTCAGAATAGTAAAGCTAGGTTCAATCATGTACCCAGTTATCAGTTAGATTAAGTTCCATGTATTCAAATTTCAATTACCTTATTGGATCCCCAGCTTATTTATATTGTCGTGATTCGGTACTTTAACAGTCTCTTATACTATGTTTCAGTTTAATCATATATTTCACTTCAGATTATTTTATTGGCCCTCCATTATTCACTCATCAGGCTTACAAAAGACCTGACCTACCTTAATTTCCAGTTATTTTACAGGCCACAAGTTGAGGCATTGCTTAGAGGAGACATGACCCCGGGTAGTCATTACACACATCGGGCGTCAGTTCAAAGTCGGGCTCATTCATCAGTGTCAAATGATGTCAAGATAGTCTATAAGTCCATGTATATGTGTCAAGTATTATATCAGTTGTATGTGAATTTTTATGTGTGTACAGATTTATAATATGAAATAGATAAGTTTTCAGGTTTATGATGTATATGTGTATATGATTTCGTATTGTGAGTCAGTCATTTCAGTATATAGCTAGTAGTGTATATCAGGGGTTCAGGAGATGGCTAAGCCGTCTCTTACCTATCACATGCCCGAAAATACCAGGATGTGACTAGGAAACGCGGAGAACAACTTATATGTGTTAAGACTATTAACACATAGTTCACTGCTCAACATTGAAATATTCAAGGTTGAAAAACCTAAAACAAAGCGGCAAAATACTTCTCACGATGACACATATCTGTGGCATCTTAGACTTAGTCATATTGCACTTGACCGAATAGATATGTTAATAAAGAACGGGGCTTTAAACCAGTTAAAGTTTTGTACTTTACCGGTATACGACTCTTGTCTGGAAGGAAAGATGACCAAGAGACCTTTTACTGTAAAAGGTATATGAGACAGTGAACCACTTGAGTTAGTACATTCAGATATTTACAGACCGATTAATGTAAGAGTCCGAGGTGGTTATGAATGATTCATCACATTTATTGACAATTATTCAAGATATGAGTATGTTTACCTAATGCAGCACAAATCAGATACTTTGAAAAGTTCAAAGAGTATCGTGCTGAGGTTGAGAACTAATTAGGATAAAAAAAAATTAAAACTCTTTGATTAGATCGTTGAATAGAATATTTTGATAGTGATTTCGAGGATTTCTTGGTTGAGCATGGGATAGTATCCCAACTCATAGCGCCTGGAACACCACATCGGAATGGTGTTGCAGAGAGGAGAAATTAAACCCTACTAAACATGATGAGATCTAAGTTTAGTTACAGTTGAATGTCTAATTCATTATGGGGATATGCCTTACAAACAACAAGGTATATCCTTAATGTAGTTCCATCTAAGTCTGTTCCTAAGAATCCTTTAGAGCTGTGGAGAAATCGTAAAGCTAGTTTTGACATTTCCGCATATGAGGGTGTCCAACACATATGCTGAAGAACAAGACTATAAAGTGGGAGTCACGCTCTCAGGTGTGCGTATTTGTAGGCTATCCACGGGAGACTAGGGTGGATTCTTCTATAGTTCAGAAGATAACAAAGTGTTTGAATCGACAAATGCACGTTTCTTAAGGAGGACTATATGAAGGAGTTCAAATCTCGAAGTAAAGTGTTACACGATGAGTTACTTGTTGGTTCGACCAGCACGCCATCGTCGACAATAGTTGACAGAAACATAGCACCTTCGACATCTGAGCTTCAGATGTAAGTACATCAAAATGATCTATCACCTAAACACAGTGGGAGGGTTGTACGACAACCCGATCACTATCTATGAGTTGGAGAGGCCTAAGTTTTTGCATCCAGTGATGGTGTAGATGATTCATTGACCTATCGTAGTCTAATAGATGATTCTGATAAAGAGGAATAGCTCGAAGCCATGAACCTCGAGATGAAGTTGATGTACTCCAACTCAACCCTTAGGTTGCAATTGGATCTACAAGAGAAAGAGGGGACTAGATGGGAAGATACAGACCTAGATAATGTTGGATCGGACCATCCGATAATTTTTACCATTGAAGGTGGTCTTTCAGTCTTTTTTTAAAATAATTAGAATTGTTTTTTTATCCATTTCTTAAAATGTTGGGTTCCAAGTGATATTTATCCTTTTATTTTGTTATCATCTATTTGACATTCTAAATTTACCAATCAATTACATTACTTAAGTTTTCCATTTGATACTATTATTTGGGAGTTGTGGCTTTAACGCCGTAGTTGTAAATTTGTAGGGTGTTAATAAACCCTTGTTTTGGTTGTAAATTAAGATAATTTTATTGGTCGGTTGTTCATTGAAAAATTATAATACCTTTACTATTTGTGTCAAAATTATCATTTAAAAACTATATTTACTGAAAAACTTATATTTAACATCAGTTGCCACAAGACCATAATAATAAACAAAGTTGTATTGACCTGTGCAGATTAATCAGAAATTAGTATCAAATCTTTTTAAAAATGATTTGAGCAATTTATAATTAATCAAAAATAATTGGAGATTAATCAAAAAATTAATTGAGAATGGTAAAGTTGAATTTTTGCATGGTTGAGAAAAAAAAAACTTAAAAAAACTAAAAACCATTCATTAAAAAAAAAAAACAAACAAACAAAAAAAAACTAAAAACCATTCATTTAAAAAAAAAAAAAAAGACAAAAAAATTAACAATTTAAGAGTCTTTGGTTAAGTCAATATAAATATAGACTATTTTGATATAAATAGAAAATTTTATTCTTATTTAAAAAAATATAACAAATTAGGAATATTAGTATTATTATTCCGATAATATTCTCACTCTTTTCCATTGTTTATAAAAGAATCATTATTTTTAACACAAAATCAATAATCAGAACTTCAAAATCTTAAAAAAAATAAAAATAAAAATAGATTAGAAAAATGAAATTAGCGTTAGATCTGTTTGAATTGGAAAAACATTAATGATCTCCATGAAAAAAAAGGAAAGTCATTTAATAATTCCTTATATAAACTTGATTGTAGTGTAAATTTAATTAATTTTTTTAGTATAAATTTAAATCTACTGAATTATTGAATATTTATACCACACCCGTAATTATACATTTATCGGAAACGAGTTATTTACTCCCGTTAAATATGGGGAGAAATTTCACTCCCATAAATATGGGGAGAAACTAGACTTGGAGAATATTTTGACTCTCTCGACAGAAGTCCACCACTTGGCAAGTGTAGTGGTGTGTCAATTTAATTAATTGAATGGGCTTATATTGTTATTGGGCTTGGGATTGGGTTCTCACACACATTAAATATCAAAAAATAAAAATTGAGTCTTGGGGCTCTAGACCTTTCGTATTATTTTATAATCTTTTAATATTTATAATGAACAGGTGTAATGTAAGGTTGTATTGTTTCATAAAAGTTTTAATTTAAATTAAATTTTAAGAGTTACGACCCTTTGTAAAAACACCTGAAGAGATATTTGTTGTTTATAAATAAAGGCATGTCTTGGATGTTTTCACATACTTAAAAATTTCTTACATTTTTCACTTTTGCATTTTTGGGAGAAACAATTAAATTAATTTGCCAGATTCTGAGTTTGGGTGATATTAAAACTTAGAATATATATAAATTATTGTATCTTGAGGATCAATAAACTCCTGTTGATTTTCAATCACCGAAAAGAGGAGAAATTCATCTTAGAATATTGTTCTAAATTCTTCATTTCCTTCAAATTAGAATCATATTACATATATTTTTTTCGTTTTTTTTTTCTATAATTGTATTAAGTTCTTTATACAATTTGTATTGATGTTTGTTTATATTCCTGAACACAACGATTGTTAAGCATTTGTCTACGTGTCAGGGCCGGCCTTGGGCAGGAGCCACAAGGGCGACTGTCCAGGGCCCAAAAATTAAGGGGCACTAAATAGACTAAATTGAAATTTGTTTTTACAATTTATAAATTGAAATTATTAAAATCTTACTTGCGGATCACTATGACTCAAGATAGACTAAATGAATTAGCAATTTTATGCATTGAAAATGATGAGATTGAAGACTTGGAGTATGATGATATAATTGATGATTTTGCTTCAAAAAATGATAGGAATATTTGTATATGATTATATTTTTTATTGTCGGGGTTTAGGTATTATGCCCCCTCTTTATATATTTTCTCAAGTAATATAATTTGGGCATGATGGCCTAGCCCCCAGCTTCGCCTGGGTTCCAGCCCTCGTTAAATATTATTTTTTTTAAACATATATTTTCGTAATGAAAAATGGCACATTTTGAGCTTTTGCACCGGGCACCCAAAAATTCAGGACCGGCCCTTCTACGTGTAAGCCTATGCAATGGTGAGAGGAGGCCGTATGTGAACATGTAAAAAAGAGTTGACCTTTATTTATATAATAGGGTTATTATCATTTCATTATTTTAAAAATTAAGCTTAGTTAACTTGCATTTTTTGCTTATTAATATTAATAAAATAAAAAAAATTAATAATTGCACAATGACCAAGCTTTGAGCTTAAGTTTTTGGTCTTGGAATTATGATTGGTCACCGAGAAGGATGTTTAGTGCTATGTTTGCTTAAAAATGGCTCTACAATTTTTCTTAAATGGAAAATTCCCCTTTGCTTCTCCTAACAGCATGCCTAGATTTCCTCAGGTCGGTCATTTGGGCAACCCATGGGTTTCGTCCCTGTTTGTGCTCCCATGTTTATATTTTCCTCACAAGTCAAAGGTGGTGAAAAGACATTATAGCCCTTTGATTATATGATGGAAAGTAATTATGGACTTATGGTTTTTAAATTTCAAAAGTAGCTAATTTAATTGATTTAAAAAATCATTCAAGAAATCGGATCCGATGAAATTGTTTCCATTTACATTTTATGTTTTGAGGAGAAATGCTGCTAATACAAACTGTTGTGTAAATTTTATTTGTAAAAATTGATGCTTGAGAAAATTAAAATATATTAATGAAGTTATTGTAACATTATAAAGGTTTTTTTTTTATATATATAATTATATTATTTGAGAAAAAATTTTAAAAAGTCGGATATTCCGGCCTACCAATTGAAACCGATGGTTTCATGATCACAATCTGCTACAATTAAAATTTCATTAAAGAGTGTTTCTAACCTCCTGGAGAAAATATAAAGTTTTCATAAACATATATTGATCTTGAACCAACATCCATCCACGAATACCCTCATTTAGTCCTTCGGAACATGAAGATCTAGGAAGGGTTGGGTTGATAATAAGCTATATTAAGTTGCACTTCTTCTATTAGCTATTTGTTGGTTGATATATATATATATATCTAAGGAGAATTTATATATAAAATAAAAAATGAAAAAGACACAAAATATTGGATAGCAATGTCATTTCACCAAGAAAGCACCATGTTTACGAATAAATAGGCCAGTGCATGCCATAAAATATGAAAATTTTATAATAAGAAATGAACCCTAAAAAAAAAAAAAATAAAATAAAATTCAAACACACTCTTCTCAGCAAATCCCAAAGAGCTCCCACCTTTTAACCACTTTTCCCGCGTCAACTCCCTCCCCTTTCCTCCTCCTACTATATATAAACCCTAATACTTCCCTCCACAAATCTCC
>SKCR01023844.1:0-49133 GCA_019454045.1 Zanthoxylum bungeanum | reverse complement strand
ATTCATCTGCTCCAAACTGTCTGTATGGACTAAAAGAGGGTATCTCCCTAAAAGCATATGGGAACTGAGCTTGCAACCAAAAACTGAAGGGTTAAGGGGAGTAAATCATTGAAACTACCTAGTGAGTGAATGTTGAAATAAAAGATCAAGAAAAATAAGTTTCTATAAAACTATAACTGGAAAACCTGCTTGAATTTACATAAAACATAAAACAAAAAGTTCATATTCTGAAAAATCACGAAGTTTTCAAATAAAAAACATAGTCTTGAAAATCACACCAGCTTCATAGCCTGGGGGCGTGTAACCTATTTAGTGAGACCTAGTACCGCGTAAGCAGAGGAATATGAACATCAACGTGAATATGCCTAAGATGGTCTAAAGAACCATTAGGCAACACGAGCAAGCTCGAGCTACAAAACATGAGGGAACGACAATCCACTAGTGTTTGAAAATGTTTAACTCACAAGCTAACTTAATATAAATCATAAACATGTTACAAACTATGATGTAAAATCAACTATAAAGTCATGAGAAAGCTACTGTAGTTCTTAAAACCAACATGTATATTAGAAACGTGTCATTAATAATATAATGACTCGGAATCATGCTTGCAAAATTACTAAAGTTATATCTATGAAAATTCACTCACAAAGCTATATCGAGGCTTTACTGCTCGTGTGGTCGTGCTGCACCTGATGGGATATCCTGCGTCGAATATACAGAACATGAATTCAGGTATGATTAGTATGCTAAAATGATTATGATCCTAATCAGACGCATGAATGTTGTATAAGTGCATGTCAACAAGGAATTTAGGCTTTTATGCTCATTCTAACTAAAACGAGATATCGCATTAACTAAACTTCTATCAGCCCAATTGTTTGTCGCGATATTTCCTAAAACGGCATACAAACGCATCAACACGACTGAGCTTATCGGTGAATCCAAACATCGTAAAATACCCCAACCTTTTAAACATGAAACATCTAATACAACTGATGATTATACATTGTTGTCTTAAAAAGTTACTCTCGGCAATGTCACTATTTCAAGAACTTGCCATGACTTCGGTAATAACTCTACAACGACTTTGTATCCAACATGAAAAAATATTTCAAGATACTATTATTTTCCATATCCCATCCAACATCCTCAACATTAACATTTTTGACATCAACACTTCCAACATCAACATTTCTAACATCAACACTTCCAACACCATTAAGCTCACGGCCACACCCAACAAACACACAATTATCACCACCACACTAGACGCTAACTACATTGATTATAATATCACCAAAACTCAACATTATGTCTTCCTCTATCCCCACACATTCGGCTATAATAACCCATTTCCAAAATTCGAAAATCAAATCAATTTAATGCATGATCTATGTTATATCATCATCAAAAGCATTGATAAGCACTTAAATTAACTCAATCATGCAAACACAATTTAATTCTAACATTAGGTTTTCATGAATTTGAAATTGGAGATTTATGTTTCATGTTAGGAATTTCAAATAAATCAAAAGAATGCGAAAATGAAACTTATTATGCTTTAGGATTGCTTGGAGAAACAACAAAAATCCACTTTTCTAAGCAAATTTACATGGCAAAAGAGAATGTAAAATTTTGCATGTAAAAGAGGCTATTTTAATGGGTTTGGAGAAAAGGAATAATAGTATTTCAAGCCTTTTAATTCATAAATAAGAGATTTTTTATAATTAAAATATTATTAAACTTTTAGCACATGCCAAAATTCTTTGTGAAATTCTCAAAATTAGTAAAACAGGCAGGACAAATTCTCATTTTTGGCCTAGATATAGTCATAATTTGAAAACATATTTTACATGAAAGTTGTAGGTCTATGTCTTAGATTTCTAACGGTATTAAGATCACTAAAAACGGACACATGTGGCTCAAATTTGGTTGAAATATCAAGGCTATCATGAATGCGATAAACTTAAATGTACCGCAAAATTGTAAAAATTATTTTGTGTTCCCAGAAGTATTCCCATAGATAATAGACTTGCTAGAAATACATGATTAAATACTTAATAATGTTTACACATGAAATTAATTTATGGTCAAGTCATGGTAACCGGGTTGTTACATGAAGCTTCACCAATATATTTCATCTCAAAATTAGATGATAACCATCATTTGATCTCTTCATCGAGTTCTTCATTTAAAATTCTTTACATCCATGTGATCTAATTCTACATCCATACTTGCAACTATAATCAAAATTAAGTGAATTGAGATAAACCTTACAACAGGTGAAAAAATATATTCGTAGTCAATTCTTTCATGTTATGTATCACTTTATATCTTTCGATATTACCATTAGCATTACGCTTTAACGCTTTATTTTTAGAACACATATATTCTCAATGGCTTTGCATCCTTTACTAAATCAACTAGTTCACATACTTGGTTAGATATCATTGAGTCCATTTCTTCTTCCATTTCTTTAATCCATTTCACTTTAGCGGGCCATTGAAGAGTCTCTTTTATGTTTTGTGGCTCTTCAACCTCTTGGGGTAGAATAATAAAAGCCTCTCATTTGATATTGAAATGCCTACACGATTTCTACATCGTAATTGAGACTCTGGTTTAGGAACTAATTCCTCACTATCCATATTATTCTCATTTGGAGCACGTACATCACTCCCACTTGGATCATGTACATCACTCCCACTTTGATCACATACATGGAGACTCATGTGAAACTAATTCATCATCATTTTTAGACTCATGTGAAACTAATTCATCATCATTTCTCAAATTTCTCTCACTCAAATTAGGTAAACCTAAGTGTTCACTAATTATAGGATTCATGTGATCCTGAGTTTCATAAAGAGAAAAAATTTGACTCATCTCTCTCTGCTTAAGAAAATCAGTTTCTAAGAATGTGGTATCTCATGATTCAAATTTTGTCTCACTTCCACTTTTGTGCTCACCTATGCACATATACCTTTTTGATTGTTCAGAATATCTTATAAAGATACTCTACTTTTAGGTCTAATTTTTCATGTTTATGAGAACGTACATGGATATAGGCCGCATAACCCTAAAGTTTCATAAAGTGAAGATCTGGCTTACGACAAGTCTCTAACTTATATGGTATAGTGGTAACCATTTTTAAAGGCACATGGTTAAGTATGTATGTAGCAATCAATAATGCATTACCCCAATCGGTTATAGGCAAATGTGTTCGTGTCCTCATAGACCTAAAAATCTCAAGAAAAATTCTATTTCTTCTTTCTGGAACTTTCAGGCTTGTAAGTTCTAGTCATATACACATCAGTATTTGACTTTAACAGCCTCGGGGCGATCACTCTCAAATTCCAAGTGGCATCTAACATCCTCAAAGGTATTGATGTATATATTTATGGGGTCAAATAGATCTGCATATAATCCCAGATATGTGGAAGAGAATGAATAATCGCTAAGACTTGAAATAATATTTTCTTGTTCACTTATCATATATGACATTTTCCATATAGCTTTATCTTTGTAAGCTCTGTGCATTTCTTATATGTGCCAAACTTGATCATGGGTGACCTCAGTTTTGTTATAGATGTATTATCAAATCTTTCAGCTAATGTATACCACATGTCCTTAGTTAAGTCAAACTTTCTGAACTTTTTCATACTATCATTATCCATGATGCTTAGTAACGTAATGCGAGCAGTGGAATTCTTTATCTCCCAAGCATCATACGACCTATGGTCTCACCTATATTGAGCCATGGTGTCTTCTATAGGTTCTTCCATGCTCATGGTCAATACTTCAAGACCTTCTGTTCTTTGAGCACATATTGGATTTTCATACTCTGGATTTCAAAGTAGTCAGCAATTAATTCCTTACACTTATTGAGTTCGATGACAATGTGTTTTTATGCAGAAGCCATGTTAAACACAAAGTTTTCTATACACATTTATGCACAATTATTAATGCTTTGCTTTAGATGTAAACACCTTGTAATGAAACATATTATGTTTAATGAAATTTTATAATGGGGTTAGAGTCCAAAGGTCACTATCTGTCCGATCATCATCCAATGACCCAATGTAAAAATATTATCAACCTAATTAATCATGCAAAGTCACGTTCTAAAAAGTTACATAAATATTTTAGAACTTTCTATCATTAGACAATCAATTCATATTTCACTATGTAATTTAATTATTAAAATTAAATTTAAAATAAAAGATTTATTCGTAGAAAGTGAAAGTAATATCTACATGGAGTGAAATAATAATAAAAAAATAAGCAGCAACAATGGTGTTTTAAAGAAAACTAATATCTAACACTAAGTATTTTTACAATGCTAGTGTCTCGAATAGTCATAGTCTTAGGGAACGAATTCTTAAACTCCAAAGACAACTCATACTGGATCTTTGGCAACCATGGAAATCTTAAAACAAATCTAGGACCACGAAGACAACTTGGGGAGGGAAGTTGTCATCTTTTTTGCTCCATGTCTCATATACTCAAATGCAAATCATTTCAATATGACATTGTACTAATACTAATGTCTTGTACATCTAGCCTTAGTAATTCCCAAATATTAGTAATTAGCTTACGCCACACCCCAAAGAGATTTTCAAATAGTAATTTGACTTTATTATTTTTCTTTATTCAATTTCCTTGACAAATTAACTTTTACATCATTTTATTGACTTTAATGATGTGGGAGATCAGGTCATCATTTTCATGCATCATATATTCTTCCAGATTTTGAAGCAATTGGGAAACCTTTAGTCTGTGACTGCATGTCCTCATTAAATAATGAGTTATTATTATTACCATAATTTTCCTGTAATAAATACAAGAAAAGAATGTCAATCTAATGAACATAAATTTACACTGAAAATATACTAATATCAAAGATATAATAGGCAATTTATAAACATAAAGTTTATGTGATAAAATAAATTTATCCTTATGGACTCCCTTTAAAACAAGAATGAGCTTTAAAAATCAAAGAACATCAAGGAACGATACACCGAAATCACTAGATAACGATGTCATCACGGGCCCACGTGCTCTAACACATGTCAATATTTGCCGACACATATCTCATGTGTCTATATGCACTCTCAAACGTCAAGCACGAGCTAGAACATGCTCCAACGCCTGGCTACGCGCCGCACACGTGTTTCACATGCCTTCACGCACGTTCACGCTCTTACAAGCGCGACACGCGTGCATCATATGCCGCAACGCACTCATGTGCACGTGCATGTTACACAACACGGATGACATGTCATCTTGTTATTTTGTACACGTAAAACATGTCGGCTATTCAATTTCAAAAGAATCGACATGTCGGTTGACCCTAGAAAAATATTCTTCTTAAAACTGCCAACTGACATGTCGTTCATTGCTACGCTCGGCGTACGACATGTCATATAATCTGCACTTGTTTAACCACTAAGGGCGGATGACATGTCATCATATAACAAAGAATGCGGATTACATGTCGTTTCCATCATCTTGAAGTAATATTCTGGGTAAAATCATATTCTACTTGCCAATTTCTAAGATTCATATCTTACTCAATTTTAATCCAAATTACGTAAATGATATACCAAATTAAAGATCACATGTCCTAGTTTTCAAAGCAACTTAGAACATATCACTAATCATTTTACACAGTAAGATATTGAAGCTCAAAGTTGGATGAAAAATCATTTAGTAGAAAATGAAAACAAATTGCATGTTCTTCATTTTTCAGGCATGATCATTCATTTTTATGAAATTTAACAAGAATGCATGCATATACCAATGTTAGAAAAATATCACAAGTATTTATGGAATAAATCCATGTTCAAATGCATGAAAATCCCAAGAAAATATAACTGACACGCTCAAAAAGTGGTTTTTTACTCCCAAGTATAAGAGTTTCGAAGTAATAAAATAATCCGGTAAGACCGGGGTCAATCCACATGGAATAGATTTAATATAATAAAATAATAATTTGAGTGAAAATTAAAAGACTGGATTTTTTTTGAAGTGATTTGAGAATTTTAAATTGGACTGCAACAATAAAATAAAATATTAGGGGTTAGGGGATCAGCTTTTAATATTTTAAATATAGAAATCTCACTTTTTATAATATATAAATTGTCATTATTACCCAATTAATTTATTTCGGGAATTAATTATGCCAAAACGTATAAAACTAGCCATAAAAGTGGTGATAACTTTTGTCTATAACAAGTCCAGTTAGGTACTCAATTATGCCAAATAAATAAAATCATCCATATAGGCGGTATCAAAGTTTGTCAATAATTAATCCAGATTTAAATTAAGTATTAATCATTAGATTATAATTTATATATTATAATATAAGTGAGATTAATCTATATTTTCATTTAAAAAGCTTCACCCGTTTCCCCAGCAAAACGAATTAGCTACTCATAATTAGAATAAAAACACACATGATTTTTATTGTTAAAAGAAAAAGAAAATATAATAAAGCTTTAAAAAAAATAAAACACACAAGAGCTCGATCCCTTCACAAAATTTCAGAGACAATCGTGTGAAGAAAACTGATTTCTTAAGGTGCTGAGCACCTCTATTTATAGTAGATGGCTCAGCACCCTCCAAAGCAATTTAAAAATTACAAATTGCTTTTACAAATTAAAAAATTGGTGGATGTCAATTCCCATCTTTCATAATTTTTTGTTTTTGTTTTATTTTTTTTTTTGTTTTTTCTTCTTATTTTTGTCTTTAAATATTACATATGGAATACTTTGGATTCTTGAAAAATTCAAAATTCAAAAATCTTATGAACATCAAAGTTGTAGATCTTTGAGTCTTCTTTCATCTGGAACATGAATCACCTTAATCCGATATCGGAGTAAAAAATTTATGGTCAAAATACGAACATTACACAGGGTTGGAATTTCTGAAGTTGTACACTGTTAGAACACCTTATAAAATTTCTGGCCTCCAAAATCCAAATGTCAAGTCCATTTTTTTATATATGCATCCAAAATATTATTTCACCTACATAAAATATAAAAATCACAATAAAAATATATAAAACATAAATTTAATTAATATGCTAAATTAAGGGGATTAATTAAACTACAAGGGTAAAATGATTGATTTTTTTGTTTTAGTAAATGTGTATTTTTTAGTGTTCATCACACCCCCAACCAGCTTATTACTAGTCCCTAGTAATTTAAGCGAAAAGTTTTAAAAAGAAAAAGTCTTATCCAAATTAATAATTGCTTTCTTTCTTTATAAATGATCAAATAAATAAATTCTCATGTATTTTTTACCCTTATACCATACACCCATAATAAAAAAGTATCAATCAATTCATTGTGCCCACAATAATCACAGGTCTTGTTGAAAAAGAGTAATATTTTTGTTCTAGAGTTATATCAGAATTCACACCTTTTTGACAACGAAAATTTATTTATAAATACAAAATAATATTTTTTTTTAAATAATGATGCATCTTCGATCCTCGTAACAAGCTTTGGGCCAGTGACTCCCAAACCGGTTGGCTTTAGGGCACTAGGTGTTAAGACACCTGTAGGACACAGAAATCGGTGACGCTGTCCCGGGCTCGAGGCCCGGTTGGGAGTACGGAATAGCCCGCGGGGGAACTAAACCGGAGAAACAAAAAATGGAGTCGCCACCCGGTGTGAACCGGGAAAATGATTTAAGGCCGCACTCACCCCTCGCAAAGGAAGACCTCAAACCGTTGGGTTCGGAATGGTCCCTTACTTATGCCACTTGTAGTGAAAGGATTTATGCAATAGTACAACCAAATATCATGCAACACATACCAGATAATTCAAGCAACATGCAAGTTTGCACACCCATAATCGTAAATGAAAGAAATTAAGGCAAAGTACATAATCCATGAACGTTTTGAACAATAAAGTGCAATAATGTAACTAATAACAACTATAAAGGCATTGATAATAAAAGTGAGCATACAATCTCATGAGCATATCGAATAAATGCGGAAAATATAAATAAACAATAACGGTAAAGGCATGCATATTAAATAGAGGCAATTAAGTGCATAAATATTGAAGAGAGCTAACTAAACATATGATGGGGAAGGGAATGACTAGGGGAACAAACATGCATGAAACATGATAAAGGAATATGTCCAGTGTGTGCGCGTTCGTGTAGCGTTCGTAAACGCGTTCGAACGGTAAACAGAATGTAAGCGTTCGAGTAGTGTTTGATAACGCGTTCGAACGATAAACAGAATGTCCGCGTTCGTATATCGTTTGATAACGCGTTTGAACGGGATGAGACCTGATGCATGATACAATAAAATGCATGCGCGTTCGAGTAGCTTTCGTAAACACGTTCGAACGGTAAACAAAATGCAAGCGTTCGAGTAGCGTTCTGAGGCACGTTCGAATGAAAATAAGACAGAATGCATACGTTCGTGTAGCATTCGTAAACACGTTCAAATGGAATAAGACAGAATGCATACGTTCGTGTAGCGTTTGTAAACACGTTCGAACGAGATGAGACAGAATGCATACGTTCGTGTAGCGTTTGGAAACGCATTTGAACGAGATTGTCAAAATGGCATCTGAAATGACACAAACACATATATGGATAAACAAATACACAATGTAGGACCTCGTGTGCCCGATGGAACACATTTCACATTCAATCGGGTGCACCTCGTCCGGCGCGACAAAATATCGTGGAAAAGGTAGCCTTTTAGGCATTTCCCTCGAATAGATGACCTTTAATCCACCCTAGTTAGCTCATGCGCACAAGAATGCAATGCATGCATAAATAAAGCAATGATATGCAAAGGGTAAATGACATAATAAAAGGCGCGGCAAAACATTGGGGTAAAAGTAGCCTTCAGGCATTTCCCTCGAATAGAGGACCTTTAATCCACCATAGTTAGCCCATGCGCATTATATTACAATTCATATAAAATAAAGACAACAATAATATAGGACTCATATGCTTGATTAAACATATCTCACATTCAATCAAACATACTCTGTCCGGCGCGGCAAAACATCGTGGAAAAGGTAGCCTTTAGGCATTTCCCTCGAAAATAGGACCTTTAATCCACCATAGTCAGCCCATGCGCACTATATCATCATGCATAAATAAGTAACATGCAGAAAGTAATAGCATACTAATGACTAAATCATGCTTAAAAAAAATAAATAACATACTAGCAACTCAATCATGCTCGAATACAAGGTTGGATGAAACAAAATGTGTGAATCTCTCAAGTGGTACGTGGCATTGTATCCCGAGTGCAAACTGCAATACCTTCCATTCAGATTCAGCTACGGAATTTACGTCCGGGTTTCCATCCGATATACCACAAGAGAGAACACATGTTCCATTCATTCAAGGACCACAACATATATCAACAAATGACTCTCATGCGAAGGAATTCTAATAAACAACAAAAAAAGATGAGAATAAATAAGAAGGGTGCCCTCAGGTCTAACCTCTTAGGTCATCTCTCGAAAGTGCGTTACACGGCCGTCGGAAGGGTTGATGCTCCGCAACCCCCAACCGAAAATGGAAGCAAATTGACACTGGCTCCAAGATCAAGCAAAGCATGTTCAATTTTTTGATTCCCAATAATACAAGAAATAGTTGGACAACCAGGGTCCTTGTATTTTAATGCATTATTGGTTGAGAGAATGGAACTTACTTGTTCAGCTAGAAAAGCTTTCTTTTTTATCTAATGTTTACTTTTAACGGTGCACAAATCTTTCATAAATTTACCATAAGATGGTATATGTTGGATGACATCTAACAAATGAATATTGACTTTTACCTTTTGAATATTTCATATATCTCTAGAGAATGGTTCAATTTCTTTATTTTTAATGCCTGTGGAAATGGAGGTGCATGAGAAAAATTATTATCATCAACGACGGGTAATGGTTCATCAACCTCTTCCTTACCATTTGAATCTGATTTATTTTCATCTTCGCGAGGTTCAAGAATAAGTCTGTGGATGACCTTACCACTGCGAAGAGTAATAAAAGATTTGACTTGGTCTATGTGTTGATTACCAGAACTACCATCGTGAGGATTTTAATGACTCTTGGGATTTGGCTATGGTTGGGCAGGAAACTTTCCTTTCTCATTAATGGTCAATGCAGATGTGATTTTGGACAAGGTATCTTTCAAATCAATCAATATTTGAACATTTTGGTTATTGATGGCTTCCTGTTTCTCAATGAATGCATGCAAGATATCCTCAAGGGTTTTCCGAGGTGGTGGGACACATAGTGCATAATTCTGGGAATTTCAAAAAGTCTGGTGTACCTGGGGAGGTTGTTGCGATGGTTGTGCTTGGTTATTATTCCTCCAATTAAAGTTTGGTTGGTTTCTCCAACCAGAATTGTAGGTTTGGGAGTATGGATTTGGATTTGGTCTATTAAAAGTGTTTATGGAACTGACTTGGTCATGAAGACATTCTTGCAGGGCTGGCAAGGTTGGGCAAACTTGTGTGACATGTTCATTTGAGTTACAGATTTGACATATGACTTCTTGAATAGACTTGACATGATCATTCTTCCTCAATTCCAATGCCTCAACTTTTAGCTAGAGATGCATACTTAGCAGAAGGGTCATGGTCTTCCCTAAGGTTAAACATACCTCTACCAGATGGTTGTGATTTTACAGACTACTCATAAGTGCCAATTGTATGCCATTGTTGTGCATTCTATACTATGTGTTCTAGGTAATCTAATGCATTTTTGAGATTTTTGTCCCTAAACGCACCATTACACATTATTTATCCTACTTATCTACCTTGTGGTATTAACCCCTCGTAGAAATAAGCAACCAGCCTCCATGTTTCAAACCTGTGATGTGGATAAACATTCAACATCTCTTTAAATCTCTCCCAACATTGGTAAAGTGTTTCCCCCGACTCTTTTGTGAAAGTCATGATTTTTCTCTTAAAGGAGTTTGTCCTCTGAGTGGGGAGAATTTTTTTAGGAACTGTTCCTGTAAATCATCTCATGTTCTGATGGATCCTGACCTAAGATTCTGCAGTCAAATTTTAGCTTTATCCTTTAAAAAAAGGAAAAAATTTAATCGAATTATATTCATACTGTAATTTTGGTCTGTGCAAGTGTTACATACCTCTTCAAATTCCCTTAAGTGCTGATAAGGATTTTCTGATTCTAGACGGTGGAATGTGGGTAAAAGTTGGATGACACCTGGCTTAAAATTGAAAAATGCTGCATCTGGGGGGAAAACAATGTAAGATGGTGATCTTGTCCTAATGGGATTCATGAATTGTCTGAGTGTCCTATGATGATTAAGATTGCCATGCTGAGACTCGTTTTCTTCCTGATCAACTAGGTTTTCAACTCAGACAGATGAATTTTCATTTTGGTTCTCGACCATTTTGACTGACGATGAAGGTGATGGAGATTCTCTATTTAATCTACCGCTAGATGATCGAGACCAATGTCTCATGCAACCTAAATGCAGACTATATGCTAAAATTTAAAAATTCAAATACAATACTTACAAAAACAAAATAATAAACAAGTGAAAAAATAAAAAAATAAAGAAAATACAAATGTAATGATTTAGATCTAAAAACGTACTCTTATTCTTGTCAATTCAGATCTCAATTGAATTTCTCGTTCAGCTGTCTCAATCTCTCGAATTAAGCTCTCACAAAAAATTATGGAAGAATCTCTGGATGTGGATGGTTCAAGAAATTATTTGGCAAAATGTAAGCTCTATTTTAATTGATTTTTTTGTCTTCTGTAACCTTAAAAAATTAAAAACAGGGTCTGTCTATATGTGGGATTTCTGGGTTCAGAATTCATTTAGGATCAATCAGGCTATTTTGGATCTACACAAATGCAAAGATGAAAGAAAATGAGATGCAGAAAAAATACAAAAGTACAAAAAATTAAAAAAAAAGAAAAAAGAAAACAAAAAATATATATATATATACAAAGATTATTCTATCTACTAAATTTAATCACCGGCAACGGCGCCAAAAAACTTGACACGCTCAAAAGGTGATTCTTTACTCCCCAATTATAAGAGTGCCGAAGTAATAAAATAACCCGGTAAGACCGAGGTCAATCCACAGGGAATAGATTTAATAGAATAAAATAACAATTTCAGTGAAAATTAAAAGACTGGATTTTTTTTTGTAGTGATTTGAGAATTTTAAATTGGATTGCAACAATAAAATAAAATACTGGGATTAGAGGATCAACTTTTAATTTTTAAATATAGAAATCTCACTTTTTATAATATATAAATTGTCATTATTACCCAATTAATTTATTTCATGAATTAATTATGCCAAAACATATAAAACTAGCCATAAAGGCGGTGATAACTTTTGTCTATTACAAATCCAGTTAGGCACTCAATTATGCCAAATAAATAAAACCAGCCATATATGCGGTATCAGAGTTTATTAATAATTAATCCAGATTTAAATTAAGTATTAATCATTAGATTATAATTTATATATTTTATAATATAAGTGAGATTAATCTATATTTTCATTTAAAAAGCTTCACCATTTTCCCCAGCAAAAAGAATTAGCTACTCGTAATTTGAATAAAAACACACATAATTTTTATTGCTGAAAGAAAAAGAAAATACAAGAAAGCTTTAAAGAAAATAAAACACACAAGAGCTGGATCCCTTCACAAAATTTCAGAGAGAAACGTGTGAAGGAAGCTGATTTCTTAAGGTGCTGAGCACCTCTGTTTATAGTAGAGGGCTCAGCACCCTCCAAAGCAATTTGCAAATTGCAAATTGCTTTTACAAATTATAAAATTTGTGGGAATTGACAATCCACCGAAAAGTGGATGTCAATTCCCACCTTTCATAATTTTTGTTTTTATTTTTATTTTTATTTTTATTTTTATTTTTTCTTCTTGTTTTTGTCTTTAAATATTACATATGGAATATTTTGGATTCTTCATCAATTTCGGTCTTGAAAACTTCCAAATTTGAAAATCTTATGAACATCAAAGTTGTAGATCTTGGAGTCTTCTTTCATCTGGAACTTGAATCACCTTAATTCAATATCAGAGTAAAACGTTATGGCCAAAATACGAACATTGCATAGGGCTAGAATTTCCGAAGTTGTACACTGTTATAACACCTTATAAAATTTCTGGCCTGCAAAATCCAAATGTCAAGTCCATTTTTCTAGATATGCATTCAAAGTATTATTTCACCTATATAAAAGATAAAAATCACAATAAAAATATATAAAACATAAATTTAATTAATATGCTAAATTAAGGGGATTAATGAAACTACAAGTGTAAAATGATTGATTTTTTCTTTTAGTAAATGTGTACTTTTTAGTGTTCATCAATAACTTAATATGTATTACTAGTCTACTAGTTTATTACATACAAGATGAATCAAAGACTAGAAATCATAACATGATTATACCTTTGTTTTACAGATAATTTGTAACATAAGCATAAGAAATGCTTCATCATAGTGAAAATATATGGAGTTTCTTTATATAGAGTAAGTTAGAGAGGTTACATATGAGGAAAGTTAAGGAAGTTTCTTAACTTCCATCTAACTTTCATCATATGTGGGAAATGTTTCCATCACATGTGGGAAATGTTCTCAACTCCTACATGTCATGTGTCCTCCTTAAGAAAAATATGTGATTCACATTAACAAAGTAATTTATTAAAATTCAATTTTAAAAACTAACACTTAGATTGAGGCCCATAATTTTTCCCTAAATTTGAGAGGCCAAGTCGGCTGCCTGTGTGAGTTGTCCCCAAAACCACCTCACTATCACCTTTGGCTACGACGTTAGGAAAAAAATAATTTTGTATTATAACAATATTTTATAA
Organism: Zanthoxylum bungeanum; assembly: GCA_019454045.1. Lineage (NCBI taxonomy): Eukaryota > Viridiplantae > Streptophyta > Magnoliopsida > Sapindales > Rutaceae > Zanthoxylum > Zanthoxylum bungeanum. Next base: position 35,259 of record SKCR01023844.1, on the reverse strand, counting down.
GATGATATAATATTGATATGGATCAAATTTAATTGCATATAAGGGAGATTCCATCCATCCAAAGAATTGTTATAAAAAAAATTATTATTTTTTTAAACTATAACATCTCCATCCATTTTATGGGAAAAAAAGATATTTTATACTTAAAATTAATAATTGCGAATATTTTATACTCAAAAATTGGGCATGAAAAGAATATATAACGTGTTTTTTGATAATTTAGAATGAACATATGATAAAGTTTAAAAATGATGGGTTTTTTTTTCGGATTTTATCTTAATTGTAAGTGAATGGAATGATAATTTCCCAATTTATGTAGGATGTTCTCTACGTGAGAATATACCACAATTTGTTTTCAGTTTTCTAAAATAAGATTGATAGCAATTTTACTGTTGGAAAATGATTATTATTGAGCATTTTGAGGCATAATTTTAAACATGGTCCACTTCGTGTTAGTGGTTGTTTTTGAGTGATTCGGATACTCCTCCGTGAGTAGTTCGGAATGGTATATTCATATGCTTAAAATGGTGCTTGGGTGAATGAGAAATTGTTGCTCAAAGTTCACCAATTGGTGTTGGAAAATAAAGAGAAGTTAGCTTGTCCCACATAGGAAAGCTAGTAAGGGAAAATTATGCTTATGTATGATTGCTCATATGTAGATGGGTAAGAGTTATAAGGATAGAGACTCTCTCTACGTGCGCGTGCAGAGGGGTGCAAATCAAAATCCGAATAGGCTTGGCTCGTGTGCACCCGCGCGCCCTGCGTACACGAATGCCGGACGAAAATGTGCGGGCCCGGCCTAGCCAATTTTTGCAAGCCTCCTCTTTGTTTTTTCCAAGCTTTTGATGTTCAATAACAGTTAAATTAATTTTATTAATTAACTAGGTGGTTACATCATGTGGAAAGTCCCCCACTAACTCAATTTAATTGGTATGTTAATTTCTTTTTTAATGGGGAGGTGTATTTCGTTTTTTTTGGGTTGAATACAGAAAACAAGTTTTAAGTTTTTCTTTTTAGAGAGTTCAAGCACTTCGGTTGTTCGTTGCAGTCGAATTTGGTGGTGCCCAATTTCCTCTATTTTCCATTGCATCCTGGGAAACAGACGTCTCGCGTTCTACTGCACCAATCGGTAGTGGATGAATTTGTTTTAAGGAGATTGTTGTCGCATCAACAAGCCTCAGAATTCTCTCGGTTTGCGCTGCATTCGTCGCTGTATTTTCGCTATTTCGTTGCTGCTCCGCTGGGACTGATTTACTGATTTCTCGTTCTCTGTCTGCGCTTGTCCTGTTGTTGTTCTATTACTTGTGCTATTGTTAATTGTATCACTGTTGTTAATTAAATCATTTGTGTTCGGTTTACTGTTTGTTCAAAGTCCGTTGTAAGAACACAGTAACCAAATAAGTTGTAATAGTCTTAAAACAAATTCGGTCTGTGGATATGGAAAACAGTCCAAACACATTTGATCCGAATATGGCAGCCTCTTCGGCTGGCCAAAATATTGTGGCAGTCTCTGTGGCTGGCCAAACTGTTGTGGCAGCCTCTTCGGCTGGCCAATATGCTTCAGCCTCCGGGCTTAATATGGCAGCCTCTGTGGCTGGCCAAGGTGTTGCTGCCTCTGTGGCTAGACAACCTATTGGACATGTGAGCCATGTCAATCCTGCTGCGGAAAAACCTGAAAAATTCAGTGGTCAGAATTTCAAACGGTGGCAACAGAAAATGTTTTTCTACTTGACCACGTTGAACCTTGCTAGGTTCCTAAAGGAAGATGCTCATGTACCCAAAGTGGGTGAGAATGATATTCAAGTGATAAGTGCCATCGATGCTTGGAAACATTCTGAATTCTTATGTAGAAATTATGTGCTGAATGGGCTGAGTGATTCCCTGTACAGTGTGTACGCCAGAATGAAAACAGCAAAAGGGCTTTGGGAATCTTTAGATCGAAAATATAAAACTGAGGATGCCGGTACTAAGAAATTTGTCGTAGGCCGTTTCCAAGATTTTAAGATGGTTGATTCCAAAACTGTGTTAAGTCAAGTACAAGAATTGTAAATTATTCTAGCAGAAATTCATGCTGAAGGGATGGTTTTAAGTGAAACCTTCCAAGTAGCCTCGATAATTGAAAAACTACCACCTGGTTGGAAAGATTTCAAGAATTATCTAAAGCATAAGCGAAAAGAAATGAACATTGAAGACTTGGTTCTTAAGCTTAGAATTGAGGAAGATAACAGAGTATCTGACAAGAGAGGAATAACTCATGAGGCCAAAGCAAATGTTGTAGAACATGGCCATAAGAACAAGAACCCTAAGAACAAAGGGTCAAAGATGGGCCCTAAATGAGGAGTTTCCAAGAAATCCAAATTTCAAGGAAGATGCTTCAACTGTGACAAAATAGGTCACAAGTCTTCTGAGTGCAGACTGCCAAAGAAGAAAAAGAATCAAGAGGCTAATGTGATGGAAAACATGACTCAAGATGTTTCAGGCATTAATCTTTCAGCTGTGGTTTCTGAGGTGAATCTAGTAGGTTCTAACCCAAGAGAGTGGTGGATTGACATTGGTGCCACTCGACATGTGTACTCGGACAAGAGCATGTTTTCTTCATTTGAGCCTACTGGTAATGGGGAAAAAATATACATGGGAAATTCAGCAACATCTGAGATTGAAGGTCAAGGCAATGTGATTATGAAGATGACCTATTGGAAATAATTGACTTTGAACAACGTTCTGTATGTACCAGAAATACGGAAGAATCTTGTGTCTGGATCACTTCTGAACAAGCATGGATTCCAGATGGTGTTCGAGTCTGATAAAGTAGTTTTGACTAAAAATGGAATGTATGTGGGAAAATGATATGTAACTGATGGGCTCTTTAAGCTCAATGTAATGGTTGTTAAACCCAAAAATATCAATAAAGCTAGTTCTTCTGCTTATATTGTTGAGTACTCTAATTTATGGCATGGTAGATTAGGACATGTTAATTTTAATTCATTGCGGAAATTAATTAACATGAATCACATTCCCAATTTTAAAATTGATAATAAACATAAGTGTGATACTTGTGTTGAGGCAAAACTAACTAGATCATCTTTTCATAGTATTGAAAGAAACTCTGAACCACTTGATCTAATTCATACCGATATATGTGATTTTAATTCAATACAATCGAGAGGCGGTAATAAATATTTTATTACCTTTATTGATGATTGCACAAGATTTTGCTATGTGTATTTGATGAAAAGCAAGGACGAAGCTATAGAGAAATTTGTTCTCTATAAGAATGAAGTTGAGAACCAACTGAATAAAAGAATTAAGGAGTTAAGAAGTGATCGTGGTGGTGAGTATGTTTTTCCTTTTGAATCACTTTGTGAATAAAATGGAATCATACATCAAACCACAGCTCCTTATTCACCTCAATCCAATGGGATTGCAAAACGAAAGAATCGTACCTTGAAAGAGATGATGAACGATATGTTAATCAGCTCTGGCTTACCTCAGAATATGTGGGGAGAAGCTGTTTTATCAGCTAATTACCTTTTAAATAAGGTACCACGGAAAGAAGCAGGGAAAACTCCTTATGAAATGTGGAAAGGAAGAGTACCTTCCTATAAATTCCTACGAGTGTGGGGGTGTCTTGCCAAGGTAGTCATTCCTCCACCTAAGAAGGTGAATATAGGACCAAAAACTGTTGATTGTATTTTCATAGGATATGCACATAACAGTAATGCTTATCGATTTCTTGTGTATGAGTCTAATATACCAGATATTCACAAGAATACGATAATGGAGTCGAGGAATGCATCATTTTTCGAATGCGTTTTTCCTTGTAAAACTAATTCGAATTCAAATGTGCACAAACGGGCACATGAGACTATCATTGAAGATAGTCAGGACCAAGAACACATATATGTTCCAGAGGATCAACAAGTTGTTGAACTTGAACCAAGACGTAGCAAAAGAGCTAGAACAGAAAAATCATTTGGTCCAGATTTTCTGACATTTTTGCTAGAAAATGATCCTTAAAGCTATAACGAAGCTGTAAGGTCAACTGATGGTGCTTTGTGGAAAGATGCCATCAATAGTGAAATTGAATCCATCTTACAAAATCACACATGGGAGTTAGTGAATCTTCCTCCAGGATGTAAACCTTTAGGGTCCAAGTGGATTTTCAAAAAGAAAATGAAGGCAGATGGATCAATTGACAAGTACAAAGTAAGACTTGTAATTAAGGGTTACAGACAACGTGAAGGTCTTGATTACTTTGATACTTATTCTTCTGTAACGAGAATAAATTCCATAAGGATGATACTAGCGATTGCAGCTTTGCGCAATCTTGAGGTACATCAGATGGATGTGAAAACAGCCTTTCTGAATGGAGATTTAGATGAAGAAATCTACATGGAACAACCTGAAGGCTTTATAGATCCAGGATAAGAAAGAAAGTCTGTATGTAAGTTAGTTAAATCCTTGTATGGATTGAAACAAGCCCCGAAAAAGTGGCATAAAAAGTTTGATGACACCATGTTGGCAAATGGTTTCAAAATCAATGAATGTGATAAATGCTTTTATGTCAGAGAGACAGAAGTTGGCTATGTCATTTTATGTCTCTACGTTGATGACATACTGATTGTCGGGAGTAATGTTAAAATGGTAAAATCCACAAAGAATATGTTGAAATCTAAGTTTGACATGAAAGACATGGGTCTAGCAGATGTCATTCTGGGAATAAAGATCTCAAGAAGTTCAGATGGACTTATTCTTGATCAGTCGCACTATGTGGATAAAATTCTTGGTAAATTCAACAATGATGATTCTATTGTGGCAAGAACTCCTTTAGATGTGAGTCTACATCTATCAAAGAATATGAGAGATGATATATCTCAAGTAGAATACTCTAGAGTGATCGGGAGTTTGATGTATCTATCGAGTTGTACAACGCCTGATATAGCCTGTACAGTAAACAAGCTCAGCAGATATACGAGTAATCCAGGGGTTGATCACTGGAAAGCAATAGTGAGAGTACTTAGGTACCTACGTTTTACTCGTAATTATGGGCTGCACTATCATAGATATCCAACTGTAATCGAAGGATACAATGATGCAAACTGGATATCTGACATGAAAGACTCAAAGTCTACCAATGGCTATGTGTTTACACTAGCAGGTGCAGCTATATCATGGAAGTCCTCCAAACAGACTGTGATAGCCAGATCTACAATGGAATCATAATTCATTGCATTAGATAAGTGTGTTGAAGAAGCAGAATGGCTGTAAAATTTTCTAGAGGATATTCCAAGTTGGCCTAAGCCAGTGCCAGCGATTTGCATTCATTGCGATAGTCAATTTGCAATTGGAAGGGCACATAACAATATGTATAATGGTAAGTCTAGACATATTCGTCGTAGACACAATACCGTTAGACAATTACTCTCTACTAGAGTTATTTCGATTGACTATGTAAAGTCAAAGGATAACATTGCGGATCCGCTAACCAAAGGGTTAAACAGAGAGTTAGTTGTGAAATCATCGAGGGGAATGAGACTAAAGCCCATTAGATAAATGTTTATTACGAAGGAAAACCCAACCTTGTTGACTGGAGATCCCAAGATCTAGGTTCAATGGGACAACCTACTCGTAAAAGACATAATTGGTTCACTGTGGGGGTTACCCTCTAGTCCATTCCTATGATGAAATGAAACAGTGATGCTCATATGGATAGAGGTTAAGCAAAGGCTTTTAATGATTCTTATGCGTCGGGAGTCCGAGCAGAGTAATACGAGCTACTCTTAAATAAGAAATCACCTATGTGAGAGAGAAGTGGGGCCGCTTCAAAGGGAATTGTACGGGGCTAATTCTTAGAAACTCTTGCAGAACCAGATAGATGTACATGGCCAAAATGAACATAATAATGAGAACTCAGATGTGTTAGGTAAAATATCTGTGTGATATATGTTTTTCATTTACATGAACGGTAGTACAGTTCAATGACATCGTGTCCACTGTCAGCTAGTAAATGAGATATATTTTCACAAGGGAAGGTTCAAAGGCTGATGCCTACCTATCCTATGTAGGTGTTGAACCGTTGACCTCTTCAAGGTCAAAATAAAATATTTTTATAAAGTACTTTTATTTGACGTTTTTCGCCAATTTCATTCATGTGGGGGATTGTTGGAAAATGCTTATTATTGAGCATTTTGAGGCACAATTTTAAGCATGGTCCACTTCGTGTTAGTGGTTATTTTTGAGTGATTCGGATACTCCTCCGTGAGTAGTTCGGAATGGTATATTCATATGCTTAAAATGGTGCTTGGGTGAATGAGAAATTGTTGCTCAAAGTTCACCCATTGGTGTTGGAAAATAAAGAGAAGTTAGCTTGTCCCACATAGGAAAGCTAGTAAGGGAAAATTATACTTATATATGATTGCTCATATGTAGATGGATAAGAGTTATAAGGATAGAGGCTCTTTCTACGTGCGTGCGCAAGGGGGTACAAATCAAAATCCGAATAGGCTTGGCTCGTGTGCACCCGCGCGTCCTGCGTACACGAATACCGGACGAAAATGTGCGGGCCCGGCCTAGCCAATTTTTGCAAGCCTCCTCTTTGTTTTTTCCAAGCTTTTGATGTTCCATAACAGTTAAATTAATTTTATTAATTAACTAGGTGGTTACATCATGTGGAAAGTCTCCCACTAACTCAATTTAATTGGTATGTTAATTTCTTTTTTAATGGGGAGGTGTATTTCGTTTTTTTTTGGGTTGAATACAGAAAACAAGTTTTAAGTTTTTCTTTTTAAAGAGTTCAAGCACTTCGGTTGTTCGTTGCAGTCGAATTTGGTGGTGCCCAATTTCCTCTATTTTCCGTTGCATCCTGGGAAACAGACGTCTCGTGTTCTACTGCACCAATCGGTAGTGGATGAATTTGTTTTAAGGAGATTGTTGTCGCATCAACAAGCCTCAGAATTCTCTCGGTTTGCGCTGCATTCGTCGCTGTATTTTCGCTATTTCGTTGCTGCTCCGCTGGGACTGATTTACTGATTTCTCGTTCTCTGTCTGCGCTTGTCCTGTTGTTGTTCTATTACTTGTGCTGTTGTTAATTGTATCACTGTTGTTAATTGAATCATTTGTGTTCGGTTTACTGTTTGTTCAAAGTCCGTTGTAAGAACACAGTAACCAAATAAGTTGTAATATTTACTACCACACGCAAGCGCACATATCGTTCAAGTAATACAATGATAGAATGTCGGATATCGTACCCACAAAGAATTCTCTTATTAATTTAAAACTAACTTACTTAACTAGTAATAAACAATTGCTTAAAGAAGGAGTTGATTACACTAATTTAATAACTAAAAATCTAAATAAGCAATGAATAACAAACTTTGAGGAAAACCTTATATGATAGACGAACGTAGGATTGTAACTTTACCTAAGCACGCAAACAATGGGTTTAAGCACAATTCATTCAATTGAGTAGTTGGTATGGATTATTAACTTAGAACATTAAACTATCTACAAGCCTCTTTCAATGGTCAAGTAGAAATATTCATATTAAACCAATTATTATATGTCTATATTGATTAATTTACACCAAATTCATTAAGGTCAGGTTCTAATGTTGGCTACATATGCCCTTCAGGTATTTATATCATGTAGGGAAATCTATTAAAAAAAAAACTAGATCATACGATATTATGCCAACGGCTAATCAAAATTTCCTCCATCGGGTTCTTAAGGATTTACCACGACTATTCTATTTTTGGCCAGACCATAAAACATGCATTCTAATACAGATAATAATAAATAATTTAATAACAAACCCAAAAAAATAAAAAGAAGTAACTTAATTAAATACAATGCTTAAGATCCATTACAACCCTAGATTAATAATTTAGCTACTTATGATATTCAATAAAAACATGCTAATCATTGAAATAAGACAAGAACTCATAAAAATAAATTAGAGAGAAAATAAATAAAGAACTATCGTTTACAGTATTCATCTTCAATCTCCAACGCCGGTTAAGAACTTCATTCTTGCCTTACTCTAGATATTCTTCTTATAGGGAACGATTTCTCATACGGCGGAAGCGCGTTAGACATCGGGATCGACCTTGGAAAAATTTTATACTCTCCCCTCTTTATGGCCGAAACTATCCAATCATTTAGCTTTTGTTTTGTGTTATTTTTGATAATTTTTGTCAACACAAAACAGCCTCGGAACGGCCCCAATACAACAACCAAAATCTGGACAGTTTTAAACACCGAAAACACACGCACAGCTCACCAAAAACAGTTTTTATTTTATCGATTTTTTGACAAAAACTATGGGTAATATTTTCAAACCAAACCAGCCCCCAAACCCCAAACCAGCCCTTTGTTCTGCACACACAAGGAACAAAAACGAAGCAATAAAGGGTGGTATAACTGGCGGCAGTGAGCAGATTATTCTGCTCACTGTCGTAAGTTGCTAGAATGAGAAGAAATAAAATTTTATTTCTGGCCACCAATAAATGCAAGAGTGAGATTGACTCACAAGAATAAAAAAAAACCTAAACACTTTAAAGATTTAAAAGTTACCACACATGAGGTTTTGTTATGTTTTTTTTTCTTTTTCTCTCAATACTTGAGAGAAAACCAAGAATAAGGGAGGTTAGAGTTCGGAATATATGATTAGAGTAAAATGGAAAACATTTTTCCTTTTTATATTTAGGGTTTAGGTTGTCAAAAGAATAATAAAAATCCTTCCTCTCCCCCTTGAGAAATTCGACAATTAGGCCAAGTAATGACAAAAATAATTTTGTGTTTAATATCTTCATTAAGACATAAACAAGTTGCCGAATGTAATCTTGTAACTTCCATTTTAATAAAGATGAATTTAAAAATCATTTTTAAAATTTATTTATTTCCAAAAATTCCAAATATTCAATTATATTAAAAATATAATTTAATAATTGTAAGATTTTAAAATAATAAATGATTATCTTATAATCATTTAAAAAAAATTATATTAAAATTAATATAAGTTCCATGTGTGATATATATATACTATAATCATATTAATAATATATGTGAGTTTATAATTGGACTTTCCAATTATATTAATTTACTACAGTATATCGAGCTAGCACAAGGACCAAATGGACCTGCAGTTCCGAGCTCTAATAATCTCAGAATATTAATCAAACTATTTAATTAAATATTCCGAATTATTAAATTTAGGTTATTCCACTAAAAAACTAAAGTTGCACTCTCTTCATTGTAGATATATTATATATAAGCCGAACTACGTTGGTATCCATCGATATAGTTTTTACATACGGATTGACCTTTCACGAGTATCTCATAATTAGAGCGGGGGCAAAATATCCGTTATACCTCTCTAATTATTTTTACCTTAATTACCATTGATTCTCTAATTAACGACTTATTCATAACTATTATGAATATTTATCTTTCTATTCGTAATAGAAAGACTTGAGCGCTCTAATCGTTCAACTACCGAATCAACCCCTAATAAATATACTCATCTATTTCTAGTAACATAGAGTGAACTCCATATCTATGTAAAACATCTCCAGCTATGCACAAAATCATGTCACCAAAGTACGTAGCTATTGGTCGGGATTTCTATACCTACCTTACCTTTGTAAATCAAATGACATTGGCTGTCATGCATGAATTCGTAGTACACTCAGGATTTATATCAATCTATATATGACGATTTAGTGAATTGAAATGAATTTCTTTATTTAACGGATATTATAAGAAATTCATTTCTTTTTGGGTCTAGTCCTATATGATCACATCATATAAGATACATTCATTCTCATGTCATCACATGGACGATCCCGGATCAATGTCGCCATACATTTATATAATGGACTGCAACAATAGATAAACCACAAATAAAGTACTTGTTTTGTTTGCTCTCTATGGATTATTTTAGATTACTAACTTCAGACTTAAATCATTTTATGTATGAGACTCATACACTAAGCCTGAAGGCACATAAGTAATCGAGGATAAAATAGATAATTTATAATATGCTATTTAAATCAAAACAATTGATAAATGAATAATACATGTTTTATTTTAAACAAAAAAGGTTTCGTTTACAGATTATATAAAACTCTAGGGCATATATCCAAATACTTCTATGCTATGAGGCATCAAAATTATATTATGAGGTTCATTTTTTGATTTTGGGACAAACTTGTACTTATATATAAGATCCATGGGATCTTTCCTCTTTAAAAATCGGAATTCTCGCAGTACCAGAAAGTCGCTCCGTGCCGTGAAGTGCGGCATATGGGCATCGCGACTCTCCTTTATGGGCGCCGTGACACACCAAATTATTGACGTTATGCCTGGATTCCGTGACGGAGCGCGTTGCGACGCGCGTGCTGACTCTGAATTTTCCTCCAATTTGGCTCGAAATTTATTGTTTCATTGTTCGTTGAGTCCAGATAAATCTTATTATGATCTTGACCTATAAAATAAACCCAAAACGCATCAAAACGTTCATAAAACTCGAGATAACACATAAATATTAAGTAAAAAGGACAATAAATATGTAAATATTAACTGCTAATCAAAGATGACACGACACTTAAACGTAGACTCCACTGGGTAACCTATTTTTTTAGTAAGTGGAAAAGTTAGTAGCTGCAAAATTTCATTTAGATCCATTTAATCTATAATTAATTAAAAGGAATTATTTTATTCCTAACAACCCTTTCCTCCATCTAACTCTTTTTGGACATCTACAAATTTATATATATTATTTCATATGATCTTCCCTCAAAATTAATTAAATACTATTTTTCAGTTCAGTCATCTGATTCCATCTCTCTAATAATTGCTCTTTTGTGTGTGTATATATATCTATAGTTTTTACATTTTATTAGTTATGAGAGTTTTGATAAGATTTCTGAATAGAATTTTTTTCGTAAACTGTGATACAATTTCTATTTTTTAGCTAGAATTTGGATGCTTAATAAAAATAGTTTTAAACAAAACATTAATATGGATTTAACTTTATATTTTCCTTTATAATTTGATTATATATAACAAGTAAAAGTGGTTGAAAATCTTTCAAAGAAAGAAAAAAAATATTATTTTTTTAAGGTGACTATTTTCAACACAGAATTCAATATATTGAAAACATCAACTCAATCTTATTTATTGTTCAAAACATTATAGATGGGTTGATGAAATGATTCATCAAATCTTTGTCTTTACAATAATAAATAAAAGTTAATGTTTTCAATAGATTATATGTGGATCTAAGATAGTCAAATTATATATGAGTAAATAGAAATTAACCCTTAAAAAATTGGAATTTGAATTTGTGATACATGTATATTAAGATATTATTTATAATTTAAGGATATCAGTAAGTTGCTAGATAATATTCACCATGCTATTGGAAAAAGAAAAATTAAAAGCAAAAAATTTTCAAGAAAAAAAATAATCAAAATGTAAGTTTCAAAATTATAAAGACAACGAGAGGAGAAAGTGAAAGTTTTTGAGGTGTGAACGGTTGACACGAATGCTGATGGCCATCGGCCAGATTGTGTTCCCACTTTGTTTGATTTCTTTTTGAACTGATTTACCACTATAACCTTCTCAAACGGTGTCTGGAAATCATCAAGAAGATAATCAAGACCCAATATCTGCCGAGGTTAACTTAGTCAATTCGACTGGGATGCCCCTTTGCCAAACGCAAAGCCACCAGTTACGACCAAGCGCGAAAACGAAACCAAACCGTGTGTATTAAGCTTCTTCTTTTTTTTTTTTTTTTTTTTTTTAACAAAAAAATTGGAAGCCACGTAAACAAATAATGGCATGCCATGTCAGCTGCACCGAGGCTTTTAAGTTTTAACTCCAGGCTTGAAAGTGGACAGAGTCTTGCCCTTGTAAATGGACTATGCTGTAAAATAATGACTCATTCAAAAGAAAATGTAATAAAGATTTTCAGCCAAAATGTTATATGCTTAGGGGTTTGTATTTAAAGGACCAAAATACAAGCACACGGCTATTAACACGCTTACACGGTTTCAACCCACATTAATATTTATACAAACGTCGGTGCTTCATTCGAGCTCCATCTCTCTCGCCAGCTGCCTCCCGCCAATCTAAGAAGTTTCTTTCATCACTCTCAAATCTAAGAATGGCGGCCCCAGCTTCACAAGCTCCAGCGCCGTCGAGGAATCCACGTTTGATCCCACAACGAGGCCGAGTTCTCAAGAATGCTCTCAAAGTCATGTTCTATGCATGTCTTCCTTGCACCAAACCAACTACCGGCTCACCAAAATCTTCGATCATCTTCCCTTCTTCCTGCCGCTAGCTTCATAATAACAACTTATCACTCCCCAGTCCCCTCCTCCATTTAAAATTTGACAAAATTTTCACCATTTTCGTTTCTGGCTATGTTTAATGGGTCAGTTGAAAAGGAAAGAAACAGCTTGAAGTTTTTTCAAGTTGTTTTTGGTTTATGGGTTTTGTTGTAATGTTTAGGTTTTCCATGTCGTCCAATCAGTTTTATAGTCTTTGCTTTTACTTTGTAACTATTGAAATGTTAATTGATTATGTTTAATTTGTTCGTCAATTTTTGCTTCTCTTCATTCAAATATGGCTACGAAAACAGAGTAGATACCTTTGTTCTGTTCTGCTCCGATGGTTGAACAAACACAACACGTCGACGAGAGTTGCCGATGGATAGTATGGTAATTTTATGTTATCGGACGTGTTTTCGATGGATAGCATTGTAATTTTAGGAAACCATGGATGGACAGAATTGCCCGTGATGTTAGGCAGACTTAATTTGTAAGAGGATAGTGTTTATTTTTTTTAAATTGCAATGCCTGAGTGACCGCCGGATGTTTTACCTGTTCCGTTTAAGTTCGTAAGATGTGGTTTGATGGTGGAATTTCCAACGATTTTTAAAAAAAAACTTGCTATAATTAGTTTTTTTTTATATAATGTTTTTCTCTGTTAGGTCTCAGACAGTTTTATTGGAAATTTTACCATTAAATCATCTGATCCGACCTTAAGTAGAAGATGTAAAACTTTCGACTATCCTAAATTCTTAAGAGAAATGCAGCCCTTGAACTCAATCAAAAGATCTAACAATCAAGTCCTAAACTCTATACCACCAACTCACATCCTTTGGGGTCACTTTTTAATATATATGAATGCTAACTATATAGAATTATGAAAATTTTAACGTTTTATTTGGTTGCAAATTATATATCATAGTCCAATGCAAAATTAACTCTCATGAAATATGATCAGATACAAAATCCAATTAACAAGAAGAAAATAACTACTATGCATTTTGCTGAAAATTTATGTGGCTTTTATAGGATTTGGAAATGATTTTTAAATTTTCAAATCAAAGAATATAAGGGATGTGGAAAAAATACCTTGTTTGAATGAAAGTCACTTATTTGCAAGTTGACCCAGTTCTACTAGCAGTTGTATTCAAATAAATTTAGGGAATTAATTTTCAATCCTATAATTTTCAAGTTTCACGCATTCTAGTTTGTTTACAAAGTTTAAATATTCGTTTTGTTAGTTGCTGTGGCAGGAGAGAGGCGTTAGCTTCTTTGCTTTAGATTATGAAGTATCTTTCATGGCTGTTCACATATTTATATAATTTTTAGAATTTTCAATATCTATTTTGATATCATCGCACAATAACTTAATTTTGATTATACATTATTTAAATGATAATATATATGTAAGGACAATTACTTCACCTAATGGACACTAATATTTATAATTAGAAATTTACCGGGACTTCTTGACCAATTATATATGGTGCAATCTTTAGAATGAGACTCAAATAAGCCTAGCCTGTTATAAAATATTTGAAAAAATATTCTCATATACATTATCCAATGATCGCGTATTTTGCTTCCTCAAATTAAGCAACACTCCATAAAATGCAAAATATAAAATTAAACCCACACAAATGCTGAAACTAAATATCATATTCATTGATTTTAAAAGTATAATTACAATCTTCACGATCAAACATGCCCAAAAGGCTACTAAAAAAAATAAAATAAAATAAATTAAAAAGAGTGAGAGAGAGGAAATGCTCGAAAGGCATTGAGGCATGCTTGTGTACAGACGTGAGCGATGAGAACAGCTGTTGTTGCTCAGTCATGTGCCGGCACGTCAGTATATGTTGCCTGATTTACAAGCTTGTCGCTCGTGAGACTTGACGGACAACTTGGGCTCACAGCAGCAGAATAATTGACTTCTCTAGAAGTCCATGTCTGTGACTTGTGCTTGAAAATGACCAAAGGAATCAAAAGTCAAAGCACAAACTCTTGACTAAAGAATTATGAGCATTTGATGACGTCAGTTCTGTCCTATTAATGTGACCCACCTGGCAAGGGCAGGAGACACCCACTCTTCCCATGAGAAGGGACGTTACGTCTGGACTCGGATCGAGTTCGTAAAATGTTATTATTTTTGGGTTTGTAAATGACGACCCAAATAGATCGGTTGGGTCATGAGTATGGATATATAAATCGAGTTTGACCAGACCGGCTATTAACACTAATATATTGCAAAAATTTAGGGTTAATGGTTAGATAGGTCCAATAATCCAAGGCAAGAGGAAGACTGGAAGTATGACCCAACCATAGTATTCGGTAACGTCCCCTATCCGAGGAAAGTTTCGGACGATAGAGTAATGGTGCTCCTAATCCGATCACTTTGAAGTATGCATGGCAATAGGCCGGCCCGAGCCCATGAAGTAAAATTTCGGACCGGACTCGGAAAAAACTTGACCCCGAGCTATTACTTGAGCCGGGTTGGGCTGGCCCGGCTAGGGCTAGGCTTTATCTAGTTCGTTTTTTTATACAAATATATATATATATATTATATATATATATATATATTATTTTTTGACCCGGCTAGGGCCCGAGCCTGAGTCCGGCCTATAATTCTAAAGACTGGTACAATTTTTTTGATCCCGGGGCAGGCCCGAGCTTTTTTGCCATGCATACTTTGAAGTTTGGATTTGAGGAGTTCCATGTGGTTCTAGATGTCTGAACCAATGAGGTTTGACGAAGTTATGCCAGACCAGGTTAGAGCAGCCTGACGTATGCCCTACTTGACAAAAGTGTTGGAGTTAGTGCTTAGAGCGTAAATCAGAATAATGTATTATACATTATATTTTATTATTTATTAATAAAATAATTACATTTTCATTTCAACCTTGTTAATGTTAATGTCATTATGCATATTAGATTGATATATAAATATGTTAAGAATGACATCGACCTTAGAATATTAAAGTAATAATACTAGACACTGAGTGGTCTGACATTGGGATAATATTACTACTATAAACTATTCTTAAAGTAAAATATTCCTCGTCGTTGGTTTTGGAATACTGTTGAAATCCTATAACCTAAAAAACTAGCACATGTCGTATATTGGAATTGAAGTTCGAATGATTTAACCTGATGTACCAAAACATGAGAAGCTCGTATAGACATATGAGTATTCGTTGGAGCGAATACTGAATGACTCATAGGTGATTTATAATAGTTGGAAGTACACACCACCGTCAATAGGAATCTCCTCGAGTCGAGTAGCATATGTGATCCTTTGACTATAGGATAACATTGATTTTGTGTGTGATCCTCCACACTTTGATGTCATATATGTCAGAGACCTTTCATGGTCTGACTGCTAGATGTTCATTGGATGTGGATCGATGCACTCATTAATCAAGTGCGTATCAAGATAGGATCCGTCGGCCCGTATGTGTACCATAAGGGGTTTAGGTATCCATGTATGTAAGTCACGATTCTTAAGACTTTGGCCAAAACCGATCACATAGGGTAAATCACATATATCAGAAATGATGTTTTAATTAGTTGTAAAGAATCATGGACATATCGACATGAGATGTGCGCCTCGAAAACTTGACGGTGTAATCTATGTTTCTTAAGCATAACTCGGATAGACTACGACAGATGGATTGTTAAACATATGTGATGACCTCGACTTGTATAGTTCAGAAATATCGTTTGTGTTCTTCGTGAATTCGGAGGTGACCGAATTTCGTACATATAAGCTAGACTTATATGACGAACATGTGTGGACTTAGAGAGTCTCATAATATAAAGTGTACTCGTTGAGCACTTCGATAGTCGATAATTTTTGATAATAAATAATATTTGATATTATAATTTTAACTAAAATAATTAAGTGTTATTGGATAACATTAATTATTTACTTTGACCCAATTGGATTAATCTAAAATCACACAAGGGCTTTGTTATAATTTCATAAACATCTCTACCATTGGAGGATAATTTGGTAATTGTAAGGATGTAATAATGGTGTATTTGACTTGATTTAATTGGATTAAATCAAGGTGTAGACATTCAACTAATCCATTAATTAAACTTTTTCTTGATTTAATTGGATTAAATTAAAGTGGTAGACAAAAATGATTAGTCACACCTAATTATACATATTTGGACAAATTGGATTAAGCCCACATAAAAATTGATTAGAACTTTTATTAATTAAAAAGTACTTAAGTTTTGCTATAAAAGGCAAGCTTGGGTATTTTTTTAATCAAGGCAATGTAAGCTAAGATAAACATTAATCAAAAGAAAGAAATATTAACCTAAGTAAAGTTTTTTTTGGGAGCAGCTTTGGAAGTTCTCTATAGCAACAATGAGAAGAATATTGTATCTTCATATCAAGCTTGCTAACTTTGGAAGTTCTCTACAACAACAAGGAGAAGAAGATTGGATCTTCGAATCAAGCTTGCTAGCTTTGGAATTTCTCTACAACGTTTCAACAAGGAGAAGAAGATTGGATCTTGGAATCAAACTGGCCAGGTAAGTTTGGTCTTCTCTAAAGTTATGTTTTCATTAGTGAGTTGTTATCATTAATGAAACATATAGTGGTGTATTATGTATTGGATACATAATAACATAACTTGATGTTGAAATTAGGATAATGATTTGTGTATGGATGTTTTGGAAGCATAAACATAATATGCTTGTAATTGGGTCAAAATGTTCATGTTGGACATGAAATATAAAATTAGAGTTTTGAACTCTAGATGATAGCTTCGAGCTATGACTACCATTCTAGAATCACTTGACCACCTTTGAGTGACCTATAATTGTTCATGAGTTACTTTATTGTGGGATTCTATTTTGATTTATGTTTTTATTCAAAGAAATACATATATGTATTTAGAATATATGCATGTTTATTGTATAATATGTGTTGATATTGGTTTTGATGTGAAAATTGGATTTTAGGTGTATTGAAGTGTTTGAAGAAAATTGGAAGTGTTTTTGATTGGATTCAAGGCAAATTTGCTCACTGTCAATATTTTACACAGGGCAGCGTTGCGACTCTAATCTCCAGTGTTAACACTAATTTCTTAGAGCTGCGGGTGGATGAGCGCTGAAACTTTATTTTCTCCATTATGGAATTTCCGGACTCCGATTTGGCCCTGAATTTTTCTTACGGACTCGTAACAGAATATAATATTCCATAAAATAATTTAAAAATACATCCATGTTTGACATCTACGGGTTAGACCCACTTCCGTTGCGCGGGACATCGATCCGGCCATAGGAATTTCACAACTGCCCCAATAAAAAGACATTGGGGAAAAACATCCGACTTCGAGCCATCTCAATCACAAAAGGAATTGGGGAAAACATCCGACCCCCAAGCCATTCATATCATACTTGGTCACGAGGGAATGAAACCCTCATCAAGCCAATAACACAATAAGGCCTCAGAGGAGATCCTCTGACCCCAAGCCTATCGCAATTATACGACCACGAGGGAATGAGACCCTTATCGTGCCAATAACACAATAAGCCATTGGGGGAGATCCTCTAACCCTGAGCCTATTAAATCATATGCTGTATAAAAATAAAACGACAAAGTAACGAGGGTGACATATCATTCATATTGTACTACCAAAAACATCAAAACAGTAGGGACAAAATCCCATTTTGTGTTCCCATTATCTACTCAGGTCGCAATCGCCTAGTGGGCATTCATCCTCCATATGCTATGCACCTCACAATCCAATCACCACGGGGACTTCTGTTAACACCGAGCTATGGATACCAAAGTGGGTGGCAAGAGCCATGGAGGCATGATCCATCCTCTTGCTATGCTGACCCTGAGGCTGCAATTGTTATGGAGTCCATTCCACATGCATCGCTACACCTCCCAATCCAATCACCTCGAAGACCTCGGTTAATATCGGGCTATGGATCCCAAAAAAGGGGTGGCCAATGCCATGAGGGCATTATCCATCCCTAAGCTATGCTAACCGTGAAGCTGTAATCGTCATTGAGACCTATGGACCTTCCTTATGCTATACACCTCCAATATGGACGCTAAAAGCCATGTGAGCCCTCCAACCACACATGTTATGGTTATCCCGAGGCTACAATCATGACATAAGTCCTCCAATAGTTCGTGATATGCACCTCAAATGGGGGCATCAAATGTGTGAGTCTGATCCCTCCCCGTACTGTGATCACCCCGAGCATACAATCGCCATAGAGTCCCTCCAAGCTCCATCCACTCGTGCTATGTAGCTCATTTTCAATATCTTTGATGGTGCAAAAATCAAAGGGTACTTACGTTTCGACCTGAGGCATGTTGTCAATCGTGACACCTCGGGTATGGGGTTTAGCACGCCGGGTATGGCACTCCAGGTATGGAGACACAACCGCGACACCTTGGGTTTGGGGTTTAGCACGCCGGGTATGGCACTCCGGGTATGGAGACACAATCGCGACACCTCGGGTATAGGGTTTAGCATGCCAGGTATGGCACTCTGGGTATGGAGACACAACCGCGACACCTCGGGTATGTGGTTTAGCACGCCGGGTATGACACTCCGGGTATGGAGACACATCCGCGACACCTCGGGTATGGGGTTTAGCACGCCGGGTATGGCACTCCGGGTATGGAGACACAACCGCGACACCTCGGGTATGAGGTTTAACACGCCGGGTATGTCACTCCGGGTATGGAGACGCAACTGCAACACCTCGGGTATGGGGTTTAGCATGCCGGGTATGACACAACCAGATCAACTCAACTCAAAGCAACATACAAGTCAAGCAGCAGCTGGCAAGCCAGGTAAGTAAAAATGCATTGCATAACTTTGATAGGATTGTCATTGTCACACACTGCACAAGTCCCATCAAAGTGGGGGCGACTGTAGGCACTGTATTTTTACATAGAAGTCCCGATGATGAGTCTCACATGGAGACACTACTCTTTAAGTTGTGGAAGTCGCGGGAAACGGACGTCGGAAGGGAAAAGTTAGAAATCGAGACCTTGTTGGATTTAATTCATCTGCTTAGCTTCAGGTTTGCTCGTTAAGCCTCTGTTTTAAAACTTATTCTTGGCCCAAAAACCCCCGCAAGTCAAACACCAATCCCACACATCACCAAGCCACACACTAAGCCCACCAAAGAGCCCAAGTACACGCCCAAGAAGACCAATTCCACGCCCATCTCCTTCCAAAATAACAAACCCACACATTAAACACATGTCGAAATCAAACCAAATCACCTTCCCAAATTAAAAAATTCAAATTAAATCTCATCAATCACCTTCCTAATTAAATTAAATCACATTCCTAAACTAAATAAAATCAAATAAAATAAAATAAAATCAAATTACCTTCATAAATTGAAGAGATCATTTCCTTATGACACACAAATTAAATATCCCCATAATTACACAATATTCTTTCCCTATTTGAATAAGGTAAACCCCAACCCTTGCCTATAAAAAGAAGCCTAAACCAACACATTCAAGGCTAGAGCATTCACACCCAAGCACTCCAGAGAATTCCCCTCATTGCCGTGAATAAGCCCTCAAGCAAAGCCCTCTATTGCCGCACAAACACCCCTGAAACTAACCTTTATATTACCGCAACATAACCCCCCTCATCCACCGCAAAACACCACCAAAAATAGCCCATAAACTACACTCAATCACCACCGAAAATAGCTCATGAAAACTTGATGAGCGGAAAATATATCAATATTTACCGCCCCTTTAACTTAATATTTTGTTTAGTTTCTCGGGTTTGATGAACGTTTTGATGTGTTTTAGTTTATTTTGCAAATAAAATAATATCGGGTCTCAATGAAATAATTTAGGATGAAATATGGGTCAAATAAGGGCAATTATTGGACTTGATATATTAATTTTGGAGATTGGAAACTTGAAAGGGCGTTTTGACGAAGTGCAGTTTTGGGAATTCCAATTTTGCGCATCTGTCGTATTTTGGGCATAACTTTTTACTCAGATATCGGATTGAGCTGATGCAAGTGCCAGATTAAAGAAAACTCAAAGATATACAACTTTGAAAGAGAAAATATTTTCGAATTCTGAAGAGTTCATGACCGAAATTGATGAACCATCCAGAAGTGTGTGATGTGTAATTATTAAAGTCATTATCAATCATTTTCAAAGCAAAATATAAATTAATAAATAATTAATAAAAATTATCAAATCAACACCAAACAAGATAAGAAATTAGTGGAGCAATTATGGATTTGGTGGAGTAATTAGTGGAGAAATTAATAATGGATTTGGTGGAGAATTTGATTTTCTTCAGTGCCCAGTATGCCTTGTGTTCAAGCTCAACTGATAGATGACACGCTTTCCCAAACACCAATCGATATGAGGACATACCAATGGGTGTCTTGTAAACTGTTCGGTAGGCCCATAATCCATCATCTAGTTTTGTAGACCAATCTTTCCTTGTTGATCCAACGGTTCTCTCTAAGATTCTTTTGATCTCTCTATTTGAAACCTCAACATGTCCATTTGACTGAGGATGGTAAGCAGTGGCAACCTTGTGAGTAACTCCGTATTTGGATAGGAGTGCATCAAAGTATCTGTTGTAGAAATGTGTGCCACCATCGCTGATGATTGCACGAGGTGTTCCGAATCCAGTGAAAATGTTCTTTTTCAGGAATTTGATCACCACTTTTGAATCATTGGATGGCAGTGCAATTGCTTTGACCCATTTGGAGACATAGTCTACAACAACCAGGATGTACAAGTTTCCGAATGATGGAACAAAGGGTCCCATGAAATCAATACCCCACACATCGAATATTTCTAGAATGTTTTGCAACTGTCATTCATTTCTCTTTGAAATATTCCTCATTTTATGGCACCTGTCACATTGAAGAGCAAAAAGATAAGCATCTTTAAAAAGAGTGGGCCAGATAAACCTGATTGTAGGACTTTGGCTGCAGTTTTGTTTCCGCTGAAGTGTCCGCCATATGGTGATGAATGACAGTGCCCGTAAAACACTATTGACTTCCTCCTGTGGAACACATAGTCTCAATAATTGATCAGCACAACATTTGAACAGGTACGGCTCATCCCAGACATAGTGCTTGATTTCTTTGAAAAATTTCTTCCGTTGCTGAGTTGTCCATTTCAACGGCCATTTTCTTGACACAATGTAGTTGACATAGTCAGCATACCAAGGGCATCTTGTTGTTTCATGGAAAACAGTTGTTCATCTGGAAAAGTTTCTTTGATTGACAGATATTTGCCAGCTGTTTCACCATTCTCGAGCCTCGATAGATGATCTGCCACCTGATTCTCTGTCCCTTTTCTATCTCGAATCTCCACGTCAAATTTCTTCCGAGGGGTCTATCCAGAGCGAAGTTGTTCCCGGTCCAACGGCTAACAGAACCTCATATCACACTTGCATAAGTATCCGGTACTTAAATATATGAGAACTATGATGTTCAGCTTCCATAACGTGCACAAGTGTAATACTAGACTATTCTGTATTATCGATGTCCAGTCTCGATAATACTACGACTAGGGATATTTAATGATTAAACCTTTCGTGGATTAATACTGTCTCATATCTTATTAATCCGGTACTAATCATATAGACTTTTATCATTTATATATCCAAGTAATCCAATTATAAAATGATAAAAGAGCAATTTCCTTTGTCACATAGTTAATTTGTACAAAAAAACATGTCTTTTACAAATAGTGATGCTATTGGTCATAATTGTCCAACATAAAGTACATATGCTTAAAGTAACCATAGGCAGTAAGAGATAGAGATACAAAATGAGATAATAAAGAGAATGCCAGAACTTATAATAGTAAGGGGAATATAGCAAGCCTGAGAAAGAATAAAAATGTTAGATAGACCAAAGTAAGGTGCATTCCCTCCTCAGAAAATTCTTTCAAACAGATCCAGTAGCCTTCGAGTACCACATATAGATAGAAAGTTTCCCGAATCATAAAGGATAGTTAGAAAGATAAGTGAAGCAAGAAATCAGGATTTTTCGTGGGAGTTTACAATAAACTTGAGATACCAAAAAGGAATAGAGATTCTAGAAACCCAACCCAGATTCCAACCACTCAGTGATACTAGTTAATAAATTGTCCTGACAGAGTTTATGTCATACCTATCTTACATTAGTAATGGACTCTACCAGGGCATAGAGTACTAGAACAAGGACAATGATATCCATCAAAATGTAAAAGCTTATCCCAGCCTTCACTAGCATGAATAAAGATAACCGTAATAAAGCCCGACGATGGTATATCCTAAGATGAAAACATAAGAGATTGAAAGATAGATTACCAGAAAAGGACCAATAAGGCTTCTAAGGCTAAAGAAGGAAGAACTCGGCATAGAATAAGATTGTTAAAATGTAGTACTAGTAAGAACCTATAGATTAGACCAATGTCAGTAGGGATCCGTATAAGTTTAAAAGGATATACCCATGAGATCGGAGATACTCAGGAGCTGACAAGAGTACTAGTATGAATAGTAAGGTTAAATGGCATAGTTATAGTCGATAGCAAGGACAGAGAGCATAGATCTAGAAATAACCATAAGAATGAACCATCATAAGCCACAGTGGCACAACTTAGAGCCAATAGATAAGTTATGAAAATAAATAATATAGAAGGATACGGAAAGTGACAAGGAAGTTTAGAACAGATAATATCATAGATAACGTAGCTTAAAGATGGTAACGTAATGGAAACCATTAGAATAATTGTTAATGGAACCGTAAGGTATAGAGAATTCGAGGTAAATCCCACAAAACCAATGATAATATTTCTTTCTAGTATTCCCTACCCTAGTAAGTATATAGACACCTAATCAAACCATCATTAAGCTTAGATATTTAACAGTAATATGTGTTTTCAGATTTCTACGAAATATATATAGCCACCCTTCAAGTTAAAGCCTAGTAAGGATTTAAACAAGTAAATGATAATACTTAACGAGACAGACAAATCATGAGACAGCAAGACAGTTGAACCAAGTAGTTCAACAGAACTTGGATAAGGACCATATGATAGTGATATTCTGTATAAGATGGAGTAGTTTGAATTCACAGCAAGCCAAACTAAAAATTGAAAGTAATAATCAAATCCATTGTGGAAACGTGGCCTCAAAGAAGGTAAAGGTTCGAAGGGATAAATGAAATCAAAGAAAGTAATCCTCAGAAATATAATATATGACTTATATAGAGCCTTTATTATACTAGAATGGAAGAACAAGTAGAGAGTAGCACCCGAACCAAAGTTGATGTAGAGCTTCCAGGGAAGCAATGACTTAAGAGGGTTAGGAAATAGATATTAGTAGGAAGAATTATAGAGGAATCATAATAGTGCTTTCAGAAAAACATTAACCTTGAAGACGTCCTCAATAAAAGGTAGTATCATCCATAGATGGAAAATAGTCAGGAGTAAAGTTGAAGAAGATAATTCAGATAAATCCTAGCAAGAGTACCCTATAGTGGGAGCCAAATATCAGACATGCAAATAAGAGAGCCCTAGGATTATAAATGAGCAACATGTGCAACTATAGCATGGGTAGCTAGTGCGACCACTAAAACCAGAGAAGACTTTGGGACCAGCTCCACCTTCCCAACCCTCATTAGACAACAACAATGATGGCGAACCTTGATGTTCGTTCCGATGGTATTCCCAGGAATAAGTGAATTTGTGGTATAGTATAGTATTCTATAAGGAAAAGTAAAAGATATTTAAAGGATAATACCCTTGAATAAGAAGACAAAGACATAGATCACATAAGTTCCAAGTATAGATTAGAACAGAAAAGAATACAAAAAGGACTTGAAGTAAAAGGTTTGGAGGTGGAACTGTTGAGGTAAGATGACGATAGGAAAGAATACTAGATAGGCAATGACAGAAATCTGTCTCAATATTGGAATAAGACGAGAATTCTATTAAATTAGAAATGAAAGAAAGCTAAGAAGTATAACCCATAAGTTTCCACGTAATGTGCCTAGCTAGAAATAAAGCAAAGTACGACCTGAAATGGATTTCTTAGGAATGAGATATAAAGGAACCAAGGAAACTAAGTATACAAATATTATTGAGACCAGGACAACACTTGATGGAATAAGACTGTGGGAATAGGTGAAAGTGCGATAACCAGACAAGGAAAACATGTCAGTGTGAAAGACAATTAACCAGATTTATACTAGCAACAAATTTGAAGGTATAAAAAGAGTATGAACAATAATCATAACTGAGTAACTAGTGTCGATATTAACAGTAATGATTAATATCTTGGATTTAAGAGATATCGAAAAACCGTGATAGTAAACTTGGAGCATATAAAAAGCTTGACATTAACTACGAGGTCTTAAACCCCAGAGGTAGATAGAGATACAAGAACTTGAATATCGGAACTGATAGTAGTTGAAATTTAGCAAAGAAAAATAGAGAGTTAAATAGATAAATTAAGTAGAAGAATGATAGGATCATATCGAGCATGTGGAGTTAAGAACGTATCAAGTACGATCATTTGTAATAGAGACATTGATTACTCTTGTATATATTTATCTCAAGGTTAAGGCAGAACGAGAAGAAACCTAACTATAAGAGACATAAACATCATTAGAGACATATGAGCACTATTTACGAAGAATATAGATGCGTATTCAGTAAGATCACATGACATTAGTACGACTTAGGTATGAATGTGCTTCTTAAGTGAGCAGATTGGTATAATTTCCCGTATAGATTAAATATTTTTAATGAGGATTAAAGATTCAATTGTAGTAGTTATAGGCACGACCATATGAGCACAAGTGCATCAAGTACAGTTAGGATTTTACAAGTTAAATATGCTTAGGTGGAAGCAACAATGGGATGAGTGACCGTCAAGGAAATCTAAAGAAGTATTAGATCTTTAAAGAAAAGAATGAGATAAAGTAAAATACAGTCATAGGGTATCAGATAGAAATGGGTGATTCACTTGGGCACCAGTTCAAGAAAAACTTAAGTTCAGACCATAAGAGATTGGGTACTTTTAGTACACCATGTCGGGACGTCATGAAGTGTAGAATAAGAGTTTAGCTATAACAATCGAATAGTGTGTGTCAGAATAAGATTTTTCAAGAAGTTATAGTACTGAATTCTCGAGCATAAGAGCAGGAAGGAAGTAAGGAGGATAACAGCAGCATAGACCAGAAGTCTTCAAACCAAGACGGACCTAAGAAGTCCAATATCAGAAGGGATTCAAGGACAAATCCTATTTAAGGGGGAGAATTTAAGCTTGATAAAGGAAAGCCTCAAGTCGCATATTGTATATCTAGCAATGAGAACTGCATAGTTGGAATTGGTAGAGTTATTAACATGCATTTTGAGCAGTGTCTTGATGGTATTAACATGAAATGAAGCTTTTATATGTATGACTGTGATGGGGGATTAGAGTTGGTGATTTAATAATATTAGATAATGGTTTGTGTTTTGGTTGTAGATATGAGATGAGGTTTGATCAATGTTGAAGTTTAGGGAAGTACTTAAGTGAAGGTATTAGTGTGATGGTTGGAATGCCTTGAGCAGTATCGATGGTGAACTAGTATCTGGCCCTGAAATTTGGCTAGAGTCACGACGCGCATGGGCAGCTTCGTTATGCCAAACATGTGAATGCCCTCTGCCACTGGTCGGTCATGTGGAGGACTCAAGCCGATCGTGTGGAGGACCCGGGTCGATCATGTGGAGGAATTAGGTCAGTACGTGTGGGAGTCACACTGAACATGAAGATACCTTATACCTTGGGTCGGTTATGTGTTCACCTAAGGTCGATCATGTGGAAGACTCGGGTCAGTCGTGTGGAGACTCGGGTCAGTCGTGTGGAGACTCGGGTCGGTCGTGTGGAGACTCGAATCGGTCGTGTAGAGACTCGGATCAGTCGTGTGAAGACTCGGGTCGGTGGTGTGGAGACTCAAGTCGGTCATGTGGAGACTCATGTCGATCTTTTGGAGACTTAGGTTAGTTTTGTGGAAGCCTCCGGATTGATTGTGTGAGTGTCGTGATGCCTTACACCCAACGTTAGGACGCGAAGCATGAAGAAGCTATCTACCTGTGTTTGCTTGTGTGGACGTTGTGACGCTCCCGACCTTACGTCACGACGCGTAACAGAAATAGATTCATTTCATTTCTATTGAAACTTATGATCTTAGAGACCACCCTAGGGGTTCCATATCATCACATATACATGTCTTATGTCATGTTACAAGCATAATTCATGATTTATATACTAATTTAGGAACCGCAACTTCCTTCGGCGAAACAAGTAATGTCAGCCAGATTCCAAATCTGTGAGTGGACCATTTTTCTCAAACTGAGTTTATTTAATTTTTTTGATGAGAAACTTACTTTTAAATACCTTATGGCGTTAGCCAAAATAATTTTCAGATTATTTTATTAATAAGAATGTTTTGAGAAATGATTTAGAAAAAGATGATTTTCAAAACATGATTTTGATGATTTTCAGAGGCATGGGGGAAAAACCCACCTAAGATGTAACTTGACACTGATATGGAATTGACGGATACAGATAATGTGTGCACACCTAGTTCAGAATTAGGGATGACAGATGCCTCTAGATCCTAGATTCAGGGCTAAGGGGGCGGTGAGATGTAACGCCCCTAGACCCCAGATTCAGAGTCGAGATGATAGCATTGATCCGCATATATGGCTCCAGTTCAGTGGCTTAGGGGACGCCGAGACGTAACGCCCCAAGACCACTAGTTTAGGCGTATGGGGGGATGGTGAGACGTAACGCCCTTATACATCCAGATTTACAGAGACAAATTTACAGAGACATATTTTTAGAAACAAGATTTTAAAGTTATGATTTTCAGAAAATTTTTATGAAAGAGTTTTTCAGATATGTCAGAGTTTTACAGGAAGAAAGGTTTTCAGAAAGGTTTTTGACTGGTGTAATCACACACGTATAATGAAAGCGCACGTATCGTTCAAGTAGTATAAATGTATCGATCCCACGAGGACTTAATACCTAAGCTATTAATTTATGAAGCCAAATTTTTACAAGTATCTAATAGATTGGTTGTTTGATTGGATGGTGACTTTAAACTAAAGACGAATAAATAAAACAGTGCGAAAGTAAATTAAGGGAAAATTCAATATTAAGAAATTATCTAGGGTTGTGGATCATTCCAATATCTTTTTAAAGATGAAGTGGTTATATTACGTTTGTACAATATATTGGTTTATTAGCCTCGAACACGAATTTATGCAAAAGCCTCTTTCGATGGTCAGATACAAATACCCAGAATAACCCAATTAATTATATTATTATTGTAAGTGTCCTAGACATGCCACGGGATCTCTAAGCGTGATTATTGTGTGAATAAAACAAGAGAGTTGCAGAATACTCACATTGATTGGTTGAGGAGATTTTGAAAATTTCCAATGATGTAAAGAAGCTCCAAGCTTTCCTTGAGTGTTTCCAACACTTGGGTGAGTCTCCCTATCACCGTATTTAACTCATTAATGTGCTAGCATAGATGAATTTTGCAACAAAACTCAAGAAGAAGAAAATAGGAAGCTCGTCATTTTGAGGGAGAAGAGAGAGCTTGATGTGAATAGTGAAAAGTATGTTAAATTCCAAAGTTAACAAGTCTTTTATATTACGGTTGAGTGTTGGTTTTGGCTTGAGTGTTTTAAAAGCAAAGCCAAGCTTATCTTTCAACAAATCAAATCCAAAACCAAGCCTAACCACTTCCATCATTAGTCAAACAAATGATGTAAGTGAAGTGGGTCCCACCACTTTTAAATTCCTAATTTAAGTCGGCTAACTTGACACACAACTTTGCTCGGGACCGGGTTTGTTTAATTCCGAATTAAATGAATTTTCCGTTGCGACGTAATTAAATTCAATTTAATTAAATAATAATGCCTAGCAAAATTATTACGAAAGTCGCTTGCGAATTAA
Source organism: Zanthoxylum bungeanum (assembly GCA_019454045.1). Lineage (NCBI taxonomy): Eukaryota > Viridiplantae > Streptophyta > Magnoliopsida > Sapindales > Rutaceae > Zanthoxylum > Zanthoxylum bungeanum. Next base: position 6,932 of record SKCR01023844.1, on the reverse strand, counting down.
TTCTAAATTAATTCGTTCGCCCGAATTAAAATCCAATTTTAATTCTGCTTTGAAATCTAATTTCATTTAATATATCCAATATATTAATTTAGCCCAATTAAATAAATTAAATAGAAAAATCCAATTTAACTATTAAATTTATTTTTACCTATTAATTCCAAATTAATCGCGTTCTCTCTCTTCTAGTCGAATTAATCCCAAATTAATTCTTGACGTAATTAATCCTAGATTAATTTCTTTCTCTCATAATTAATCCCCGATTAATTCTGTTCGAGTCAAATATCATCGGTGAATCTTTGGGAGGTGACCCAAGAGATCCCTGGATATGTTGGCAGTAAATTCGGTCGTCGGACTATCCGAACACGTGCGTACCCGGTACCACGTTCTTACCAATTTACAAGACATGGTTGGCTTCTAGCAAAGCACCGTGCCTACCCAATTCTCCAGAAATATTCTTTTAAGGAATATATAATCTATATCAAGCGTAGTATACATAGTATTGCTTATTACGATCCAGTATCAGATGTCACATGCTAGGCTTGGGGCTGGAGGCCAGAATAGAGGGATCAAAACTGGATGATGGCCTGGAGGTGTCTTCCGTAGTAGGATGCACCGAGGTCGGAGGATCTGGATCAGGGATTGCCTCAGATTATTCACGGTCTATGCCGAAGGCTTCCTTAAAAGTCATTTCCCCCTTGGAAACCTTGACAAACTTTTAGAGCTCAGTTAATTCAAGGTCAGGGTATGTCTCCCCAGTCAGCACCAGGGATTCCTCCAAGCCTTCAACCCATATGTCAACTTTGATATTCTTAATGCGGTCAATAAAATTGGCTTGTAGATCGCCCAGCTTGGCCCGGGCCTAGATAAGCACATCATTGGCTTTCTCGAGCTTAGTCTTATTTTCGCCGTGTTTCCCATCGGTGATGGCTATCTTCATCTGCTACAGTTTAAGTTCAAAAGCCTTAAAAGCGGCCTCATTACGAGCATCATCCCATTTATTTCTAGAAATTTGGAGGGCTTGGCGAAATGCGTCAGTTTCACCTTTGGCCTCCACTATTTTGAGTAGGTCTTGCTCCCTCTCAGTTAGTATGTTTTAAAGCCTTTTAGCCTGACCACCCTCAATAATGATACTTGAGAGTACGTATATTTTGGTGGCCAGGAGATAATTCAGTTGCACATGAAGATATCATTCGAGTTTGTGAAAACATTATTGAAAGTGAAAGACTAAGTTAGAAGCAATTACCTTCACTTAGAGGCGGCCCAATTTCTAGATGACCGCGTTAGGAGAAATGCTTTAATATGATAAGGCCTTATAGATTTCCATGTGTTGGGCTAAGGTAGTTGAAGGTTCGCAGGAGGTGAACCATGCCTTCCATTGCACTTCTTGGGAGATCGTCCACCCCCTAAAATTTGGACTGCCCCTTCTTTGGCGCAGCAGCCGCCGGGGCCTTACCACAAAAGGCGGTGGTTTTCTTCCGTGGGCCCTCTTTAAGGTGCTCTTCATCCTCACCCTCGACTTGGTGGAAGCGTCTTTTCTGGGGCCTTGGTGTGGGGGTCGGAGTTTGTTAAGATTGGCCAGATGCATGTGGGATTGTCTGGGTGGTGGTGTATTGATGTTTCGGGTCAGTGGAACAGAGGCTTGCATCAGTTTTTTTTTTTTTTTGGGATGATGGAATTAGGGTGGTGACCTAGGGTCGTGAGCCGCTTGCCTCGCTTTGGGCTTGGCGTCTGATATCCCTTGCAATTTGTAGACGAGTAAGTATTTTTCTAGACATGCTTGCATCAAGAAAAAACACAAGGGTAGAAATAATAAAATGAAACACGGGTCAGTAAAATACATATGTAAGAGCCAATGGTAAATACTAGCAGAAAAAGAAGAATGATAGGAGGTTAGTTAGTTAGTCAGTATTTACAAGACTTATTTTCAATCAGTTGAGAGGTGCTTGGGATGAGACCCACGTCAGTGAAAGAGGAAATGTTGAGGATGTCTCTGTAAATGCCTACAAACTGAGAATTAAGCTTTGCCTTTGCCCTAATTTTATGATGAACTTTATAAGGATCACCTCAACACGCTATAAATGGTAAAATTATATTAGTGAAACTTCAAAGGGAATAAGGAAGAAGAAGTCATAGGGTCGGTTCGTTACCTCAAACCTAAAGACGGTCAGCATAACTATTTCCTGACCAACGATGATCTGGTGTTCACCCCATGCTCCCCAGCTCAGGACCATTTATCCAGAAATTCTTGTTGGTGACTGGGAGATTTGAAATCAAGGACTTGCCTCCATCGTAAAGGGACAAGTAGTACCAACCATCGTATTCCTTCGGGTTGTCATTCATTTGGTAGAATCGCTTCATATCTTCAACAAATAGTTCTCACAGCTCTGCTCAGCTCCAAACTATATAAAGCCCAGCTAGCACCCTCAATCCATTCAAGTTGAGCTAACACGAGGCTAGGTTCATATCAGCCAAAATCTTGGCAAAATATCTTTACATTGGTATGCGCAGACCCACATCAAAGAATGCTATGTATAGGGCATCTTGACCACTGCTTGGTCGGCTCGCTAGATAATCCTCATCTGGAACGCTCAGGCTCACTTCCTCGGGAATGTTTAACCTATTCCTTAGCTGATCCAATTCAGCACTGGTGATAGTAGTTACTCTCTCAATATCAAGGTTGAAAAGGTCTAAAATGGGAGGCATTGGCTCGAGTCAGGTTACTTTTTTACAGTAGGATTCATTTTCTTCCTCCGATGGGGTTTGAATGGTGTCGTAGTCGCTAGGTCTTACTGATTCCGAGCTTCCCACATCAACTAGCTCGGTGAATATCCTGAGCTTCCCACATCAACTAGATTGCTTTTCTTTGACCTGGGTTTGCGCCTGCCAATGCAAAGATATGTTTATTCGAGGGTTTAATTTCCCATATTGCCATTGGAATGAAAAATAGTCGTCAACAAAAAGAAAATCATAGATATTGTTATTGTTACCCTTGAGAATATCTTTTTACTTTTTCAAAATCCCAAATTTGTACCCTCGCTCTCATGTGAATTTTATATCACATATAATCACTACTTTTCCCTTATAAATTTTATTATTATTATTTCTATACACACCATTAATTGTAATGAGTAATCTTTCCCATTTCAATTTAAATAATTGAAAAAGAAATCATGTTCCAGATCTTGAGGTATTCAATGATAGCATACAAGTTTTGTTAATTTGTCAATTACTATATTATTTTGTTGAGTGTTCGTTATTTGTTTTTATGCCGGAATAATCTCCATTATTTTAGTAAGCTGTAAGATCTATTTTGTTTAAAATTTCAAATTTTGGAGAATGTTGGTGGATTTTGAAATGGGTTATTGTTGATGGTGATTTTTGTAAGCCCTTAACCCGAGAAAGGTATAATGATATTATGGTAACTGCCTAACTAGATGGATAGAAATGTCCAACGGCCTCGAGATATGAGGGATTTTGGATCAAGATAAGTGTAGATGGTACCAAACCCAATCACATTGAAGAATATTTTGAGATGCTCTTAGAGTTATTGGAGACCGAATCGATGAAGTGTCATCACTATGGATACGACTCGATGACTCTATAGTCTAAGTTTGGAAAAATACCAGTTATCTCGGTTACCCGATCTGAGGAATGAAGATTGGATCATGACCGACCATTATGGGAGCAATATGACGTCTACCTACTATGAAATAGGTGCGTCTAAAAGGCTAATGATAAAGAAGATCAACTAAAAGTTCACAATGGCCATAGGCCCTGCCAGTTGCCAAGGGACGGTGTAGTGGCAGAGCATCAGTCACCGTAGGCCGTCACAGGCCCACTATAGAGAGGTGAGTAGTAGAGGGATTAGCTTATTTGGTTAGTTGAGAAGATGAGGGAAGTAATGACTAAGGGTGATGATTCACTTACATGAGCTGTTGTCAGGGTCGGTTGTAATAGTGGATTTGGAAGCATATATAAAAGGGGTAGAAGCCACAGTAGAAAGGGTTAGAAACTTTTACATTTGGCAACGCTTATAATTTGAGAGCCAAACTGGAAAATCAAACTAAGTGATAGAGTGAGAAAGTGACTCGTGGCCCGACCACATAGTAAACCTGAAGGGTTATTCACCGAATCTTTGTAATTCATTTGTTAGGTGCTTAGGTCGGAATTTACCCCGGGTCTAATAAAAGTGATCCTATTTCTCCTGTGGACGTAGGTTGGAGCCACTCTCTACCGAACCATGTAAATCCTTACTTATGTGATAATTTATCTTTTGCTAAGTTTGTCTGGTTCCAACAACCAAATAAATTCACAGTTTGTAGAGGTTTGTTCGAGGGATAAGTTTCCAATATTGCCTTTTGGAATGAAAAAAGTTGTCAACAGTTGGCATCATCTGCAAGGAACAGTACGAAAAATAATCAACATACTAAGACGATGGAAGGAGATGGAAATCATAGAAGCCAAGAGGCATCAATGGTAGGCTGAATGCATAAAATAGAGGAGAGTCTGCGGCTAGAAAGAGAGAAAGCTAAAGAAGAGACGGAGCAGACAAGAACCTTCATGAAGGCGATGATAGAGAAAATCGAGAGATTGGAGAAAAGGTCGGGAGAGCAAGCTTCTACGGGGATAAAACGCAGAAAGGAAGAGATCTCCAATGGAAAGAGAGCAGTCGGTTGGGAAGGGCAACTTGAGGTCATAAAGAGGAAGCCATAAAATGTGAGATTCGTGATTGTGGCCAGTGAAGTTCCATTAGAAGAGCCTCTAGATAGGCGGGATGACAGACGAAAGCCCGAATCACTAAACATCGGCCCTTGTACTGCGTCCGAGGAGACATTATGGTCAGGAAGAGGAACATGAGAAGGTCTACAATAGGAGAGAGGGAAATCTAAAGTGCAACTGGAGGAGTGGTTCGATCAAAAGATGAGGAGATGGGAGAAATGAACGTGATGGGGTGCTAGCGAAGACCAAGATTTGGAGAAAGAATCTCCCTTTGTAAATGAGATCTTGAAAGCGAAGTTTCCAAAAAGGTTTACCATTCCCTCGATGGATCTGTACAAGGGTAATACCGACCATAAGTCATATGTGGAGAACTTTGTGCTACTAATAGGGATTAAAGGAATGGTCGAGTAAGTAATTTTCAAGATATTCCCTCTGACGCTAGGAGGACCTGCCTGTCTGTGGTTTAGAAACCTGACCCCAGAAGGATTAGTAATTTATCACAGTTGCAGAGGTCTTTTATACAACATTTCAAAGGAGTCTGCTCATCAAGAAAAATGATGGTGTCATTGAGAACAGTGAAGCAGCGGGATGATGAGCCGCTTAAGATTTTTCCGGATCGATTCCATAACTTGGTATTGGAGGTAGGGGTATATGAGTCCCTCGGAAGCTTTGGAGAGTTAAAAATGCGCACTAAGGGTCTGAAAATTATGTCCAACCTTAGAATTCAGGAGGTGACTAATTATGCCCCGGCCTTGGAACATGCCATAAGATTTGTGTTTTTGAAAGATGATGAGAAGATAACTTGAGGAAGCAGAGCTCATGAAAAGAAAGAAGTGAGAATAGATGATTGCCAGGATGGCGACGGCTGGAGAGGGCCAAGTCTGAGGCCGTAGGAATTTAGGTCAATTACTCTGAGGAACCCGATGCCAGAAAGAAGGCCCTATGTCAAGGTTGCCCAAGTAATATGGGGCATAGTGTATACTGCTCTCAACATAAGGCCATTGTCTCAAGTGGCCCAAGAGATCTAGGATAAGGGGTTGTTGACAAAGCCTAGCCCTATAAGGTTCTCTTTTGACAAAATGGAAAACAGGGTCTATTGCTCCCACCACAATATCAGCGGCCATGGGGTGTAGGGACCTGTAAGAACAGGTCGAAGACCTGGTTAGGAATGGCTACCTCAAAGACTGTATAGATCATAAGGCCATGAGAATGAGGCAGCATCAAGCGCAATGACCTATTATTACTACTGCGGGGGAAAAACATTGGTTGGAGATTCAAATTGGGCTAGGAAAAAATATTATCGAATCAATGGCCCTGATGTTGGACAATTATGACCCATAAAATCACTATTTATAAAAGACATTGTGGTTTTTGTACAAATTAACTATGTGAAGGAAATTGTTTTTTTATCATTTTGTAATTAGATTACTTGAATATATAAATGATAAAAGTCCTTATGATTAGTTTCAGATTAATAAGATATGAGACAATATCAATCCACGTAAGGTTTAATCATTAAATATCCCTAGTCGTAGTATTATCGAGACTGGACATCGATAATGCTGAATAGACTAGTATTGCACTTGTGCGCTTTATGGAAGCGTAACGACATAGTTCTCATATATTTGGGTATTGGATACTCATGCAAGTGTAATAGGAGGATATGTTTATCGATGGTACGGAAACAGCTTCGCTCTGGATAGACCCCTCGGAATCCCATTGGTAGTATGACTATGTGTCTATGGGAATTCGAATCAGGGTAGGTGTATTTGGTCTTAACCTGAGACTTGCATCGCTAATACTTGCGACAATCAGTACGCTTTGGTTTTGGTCGTCCGGGGCTTTAACATGTTCTGTGTACGCCTCTTCTGGGTTTATTAAGAATCGTAGTGTATTGGGTGTGATGTCAAGATGGAAGTGTCACTTCAGTCATATGGAGATGATGATCACGTAGGGATACAAAGCTGGTACTCTAATAAATTGCAACTATCGGGATAATATGACAAGGTCATGATTATCCGATTAAAGAGACTAGTTGCTAGTGATCTGATATATGTTTCGTACGGGGCAGACACAATTCCAGCCCAAGGCCTAGCATGTGACATCTTATACTGGATTTTAATACGTAATACTTATTATACTATGCTTGATAAAGATTATGTATTCCTTAAAAGAATATTTCTAGAGAATTGGGTTAGCACGGTGTTTTGCTA